>JASKGM010014718.1:0-34106 GCA_034509205.1 Ceratonia siliqua
GTTGTTACATTCTTTCAATCTTATTGCATCCATTTACCTTCATTGCTATTTCTAAGTACCTTTGTTCTCACAAAAACGGGGCCTTTTACATTTCAAGCGTTGACTTATTATTTTTAATAGTAATTAATCAACTAAACCCAATCCTCTGCGGGAAAACAACCCTTGCTTTGAAAAACAAAAATACTTACCACTATACTACAAGGAAATTTATATTTTAGTTGTATTTTCAATTTGTAGGGCTTTCAAAGTGAGGCTTTGTTGCCGAGGTTTGGTGTTCAATTTGGTTACACATCAAATTTTGGCCCCGTGTCAACGGGGATTAATCATTTAGTTTATCATTTACTTTGTTATTGTCTTAAATTCTTTCATTCTTTATTTGTTTGTTTGTTCCTTTATTTCATTCATTCAGGTATATGTCCGAAGAGGACCTTGATCTGCGACTCCGAAGAATCAGAGGTTGTCACAATGTGATAACCGATGAAAAGCCATCATTTTATGACTTTAAGTGCGTAAGAAAAAATGCATAGAAAAAATGAGTCATCACCAATTAATTAGAAGGATAATTGGGATCCTTAAAAATAGGAAAAAAAAAAGACATTGGTCCTTAAAATCAGAGAAAGAGTTTAGGAGTCTAACTATGGTTACCCGAGATTGTATGTGTTTAAAAATTTAATGTATTTTAATTATCCCCCTTTTTTTAATACAATTATAGGAAGATAAAGACGAAAGAACTAGGCCTATCTTACTAGGTAAGTGCCTATGTATCTCAAGAAGGATCAAGGTCAACGTAGTTTGAAATATTTTGATAAATTGATTAGGTGAGATGTATGATCTCTAGCATAAGGATGTTAGAACATTAGGGGAAGATGAACCTCAACTTAAAGTCTTAAAAAATGAGCTAGTGTCACAACGTGACGGCCGGTGAAAAGCCATTACTTTATGACTTTAGGGCGCGTAAGAGAAAACGCAGAGAAAAAGGGAGTCGCCACCAATTAATTAGAAGGATAATTGGGATCCTTAAAAAGAAGGGAAAACTGGCTCTTAGAACCAGAGAAAGCGTTCGGGAGTCTAATTACGAGTAGGGAAGGTGTTAAGCACCCTACAACATCCATCCCTAAGGATGGTTACCCTAAATTATCTGTGCTTGAAGAATTTTAATTTATTTAAATTACCCCTTTTATTAATAAAATAATAATAGACAAAGATGGAAAAATAAATAACCAGACCTGCCTTACCAAGTAAGTGCCTACGTACCCCGAAAGGGATAAAGGTCAACATAGTTCAGAATATTTAGGTAAGTTAATTAGGTGAGATGTATGACCTCTAACCTAAAAATATTAAGACATTAGGGGAATTTTTAAAACTCCACTTAAAGTCTGGAAAATGAACTAAGAATGGAACGTTGGGAAGAATATATCTCCACTGAATACCTAAGGATAATTGAGACCTTGGGAAAATAAAATTTCACTGAAAGTCTAGAAAAGAGAAATAAGCGGGGCCTCGAGAAAGATGAACTTCCACTGAAGGCCCGTGAGATTTTAGGACATTAGGGAGTACATAACTTCACTGGATGTCACGAAGGTTAGGACTTTGGAGAAGGTAAACTCCTACTAAAAGTCCTTTGAAAGTTTGGTCATTGGGGCAAGAATATAACTTATGAAAGTATTTAGGCAAAAACGAACGTTATGGAAATGGTAGGGCTAAAATGCAATTTTTGAAAATTAGGGTCGAAATGAAATTACTAGAGGTATTGGGGCCAAAATGTAATTCCAATGAATAATCAGACCAAAATATAATTAATATATTTAGTGAGGCCCAAAATATAATTTATGCAAATGATGGGGGCCAAAATATATTTCTTGAAAATATTGAGATCAAAAATTATAATTCTTGAAAGTATAAGGGTCAAATTCGTAATTCTTTGAAAATACGTGACAAGGATACTATTTCTTTTGAAGACATCGGGACTGGACTCTCTACAGTTTAAACTAAAATCCCATCATTTATGAAAGATTGAACTTAATTAAATTTCATTTTGAAATTATTGGGCCTAGAACCCTCCTTTGTGAAATTAATTCCATTAGGTCCTTGAAACCTTTTAAATTAATTTGAACCCCCATTTTTTTTTTATGTATTTTATGTGGGCCTTTGAAACCCTCCCTTTTGGCAACAAGTAATCGTTCCTCTAAAAAAAATCAAACAAAATAAAAACAAAACAAAAGAATAATGAAAAATAACAGCAATCAGGCACCTTATTTTAACTAAACTGCGAAGGCATGGAAAATATTGAAAGAATGACCGTAGCCTTAAGGTCTCACACAAATCATGCACTAGGTTAATACCACACTTCACATGATGTCAAAAACCCTTTTGACATGGCTGCCATATATCATTCTTAGTCTAAAATGCACATTCCTTTGCTATTTCAACCTAATTTAATAGTATGCTAACAACCCATCCTCTAAGAATAAAAAAAAAATCATATGCTACAAGCACACTAAATTGGATGAACTTATGAAACAAAATTAGCAGAAATGACACATTCAGCATACTTTCAGAATGCATAAACCCAAAAGGAACATTCAGCCTATGCTAATTTGACTTGAACCCAACATGAGAAGTAAGCATGCCTTGATCTATTCACTAAGTATCAATCTGAATCAGTTAGGAATACCCTTGGAATGGTGACCAGCCTTAGCATGTTATTAAGATCACTTTCATTGTAAAGCTAACAAAGATGATAAAATTGGAATTCTCCGGGCAATTTAAAGCATGTTAAAATCAATTTCATATAAGCAAAGGATGTTGGCTATATTATTGTCACTTTTGGACTCTCATGGTGACAAAATGAAGCAAATCAATCATGCCAGAATTAGTTTTAGATAAGTAGGGAATGCCAATTCAGTGTCATCCTCCAGACAAGTCAAAACTAACATCTTACCAAAATAAAACTATCATGACAGTAAAAATACTAAAGCATCCAATAGAATCGTACAAGTGTAGGCATACCATGACTCCAAAATTGATGACCAAATGTATTTCCAGCATTCATACCATTAGAGAAAAAAATAAACTAATTATGCTTCCCCAAAATTAATACCCTTAAGTAATCCCATAGGCTAACAGAATCAATACACTAGCAATTAGCTACCTGTTATTGGAATTTATAAAAGATGGGCATAACATACTAACTGCAAGCTAGAAAAATCATGCTAGATACAGAGATAACCACCTAATATCACATTTTAGCTTGGAACCAAATAGAAGTAATTCATGAATCTGGCCAAGAAGTGATAGGAGAATGAAAAGCAATGCAACGAGTTACAACATGCAAAATAAATCATCATATTTACTCTTCCCAAGACTAAACAAGCAAATTAAGAAGGATTATACTGCAGAATGAACAAACATGCAAAAGACCAAATGAATTGGAGATTCTCAGTTACAAAGTAACAATAAATTCCCCAAACTAAATTGATCAATGTCAGAGAAGGCTTAAGTCAAAAAGGATCTCACTCACATTCCACCTCAATTAAATCATAGCCAACATTATAAAGGAATAACAACATCACCACAGATGCAACTTATGAATTGAATACCAGCAACCCAAAGCCAAAATAACAACCCAATCAACTTAAATTAATTGTAGCCTGAATAGCCAACAATTGAAAAGCTGTTCAACAACATCTCTTATCCCCAAATCAAACAAGTTTAAAATATACCTTTAAACTATACAAATACACACTTTGCCAGAAGCATTTTATAAATCCAATCAATTAGCAATAATCAAGCTTCACGGTTTTGCCCTAAATATCACAAACTGTGACTCAAAAACACCCTTTACTTCTCAAGTTCACAAGGAATGTAGCAATAGCACACAATCAGGAAAACTCAGAATAAAAGAAATTGAGATTACAGGGACAATGGGCATCATAGAACTATATACCTTTCAAGAATGAAACTCCAAATTCGGTTATACCCCGAAATCCCTATACTAACTCCTCCAGAAAGATTGATTCTGAGCCAGAATTCCCTTTTTCTCCACTCTTAGTAGCTCTCTCTTGGCTCTCGGTTCACTCTTAGGTGTTCTCCTTCTCTCTGTTTGGCTCCCCGTTAGGTATCTTTGTCGATTCTCTGGAGCTCCTTTTATAGCCAAGGAAGGATCGTCCCCTTTAATCGATTCCTTCTGTTAAAGCGTAATTCAACCCAAAATCAGCTCTCTGATTCTCTTTTTTCTCCCTCGGTGTCTGATTATGGCAAGTAAACCCAATCGATTTCTCACTCAAATCTCCTTTGATGGTGGAGGAGAGAACTTGCCGGCAGTTTATCAGTTAAAATAGGAAAGGAAACCGTGGGATGACAGAGGTGAAAGGAGTGAGCGTTGTAGGGTGAAATGGAGAGGAAATGGAGGGGTGCCAAGTTGAAGGAATCCGAGAGAATGGCGGGGAAGGAACGCGTAGTAGAGAAGAATTGGGGATTTTAGGGATTAAGGGATCCGAGTTACAGGTTACGGGTTCAGGCGGGTATGGGTCAGATCTGGGTGGTTTATTGGACCGGGTAGGCTAGTTGGGCTCCGGTTGTGTGGGCTGAGTGCAAAGTGGACTGTGATGGAATTTTTTTTTTTGGCTGCCAACAAAAATTGATTTTTGGCCTCTTTTTTTTTTACTTCTTTTTTTCGTTTTTTTAATTTAATTTTTAATTTTTTTAATAATGTTTCCCTTTTTATTTTATTACTTTTATTATTTATTTTTAATTATTTCCATATATCTTTTTGTCCTTTTGTCTCTTTTTGTCTTCTCTTTTTTTTTATTATTCTATTTTTTTGTTTATTGTTAATTTTAAGAAACGCCTGGACAAAATTAAGTGTTTACAGCTAGCATATTTAGGGAGGATAAACCTATACTAAAAGTCTATCAAAATTAGGATATTAGGGAGGATAAATCTCCACTAAAAGCCTATAAAATTGGGACACTAGGGGAGAATGAATCTCCACTTAACGCCTATGGAAGTTAGGACTCTAGGGGAGAATGAACCTTTACTTAAACCTTACAGAAATTAGGACTCCAGAGGAAGATGAACCTTCACTTAAAGGCTATAATAGTTAGGACATTAAGGGAGAATGAACCTCTATTTAAAGCCTATAGAAATTAGCACTCTAAGAGAAGATGAACCTCCACTTAAGTCTATAAAAGTTAGGATATTAGGGGAGAATGGACCTCCACGTAAAGCCTATAACAATAAATATCTTCAAATGTGTTGTTTTTAAATGGGCCTTTGAAACCTCTTATTAGTTAAGTGAATTTAGAAACCTTTGAAGAAAATGGCTAATTAGGCCTTTAAAATCCCTTCGAGAAAAATAACATTAGGCCTTTGAAACTTCCTAAAAAAAATTTTGAGTGGGCCTTTGAAACCCTTTTGGAAAATAATTTGAGTGGACCTTTGGAACCCTTTAAGAAAATTGGTTCAATTTGGCCCTCTTTGGCACCAATGTTGTTTAAGGGATGTTGCTCACAAAACCCAAAGACTTTATTGGCATAGGCCTCTAAAGGTTTGGAAAACGAATTCAAAGACAATAAAGATATATTCCAATATTCTTTTTGTTTTTGTTTTTGTTTTTTTAAATAATATATTTTTTACATATATTGAGATAAAAAAATAAAAAAGATTTAAGTGGAATATGCTTAATTCCTGAGATGTTCCATCATGAGTCGTATATGGCCCCATATTAATTAGTCAATTTTATGAAAGAATTAATTATGGATTGAATTGAAGTAATATATAATTAGTAAATGTGGCACACCCGTTCACTTAGAAATCTCCCTTTCATTTCAAAACCCAAGTTCATAACAGTGTGGCCGCCACTTATCTCCAGATTTCTTCATTAGATTTCTTCTAACAGCTAGTGCTTCAAGGGTTGGCTCACGCACACCATTCTCTACGAATTTTCCAAAAGGTAAATACTACTTCATTCAGATTTGGTCATTTTGGATTTCCTGCAAATCCCCACTTTCTTTTTCCTATTTTGTGGATTCTTCTTGCATTAGCCTTTACTAGCCTTTGGGAGCAGACTTTGTGGCTTTGTGGATTCTTTTTCCTATTTTGTGGATTATTTTTCCCACTTTCTTTTTCCTAGCCTTTGGGGGCAAACTTTGTGGCTTTAAGGTGTTTGTCAAAATGTCTCAAAGAGCAAACTTTGTGGCTTTAAAGTGTTTGTCAAAATGTGTCAAAGAGACTTGTTTAGTTCTTTCTGCTTGGACATTTTTAATCTGATTTGTCTCAAAATGAATTCATATGTATTTTGCTTGGACATTTTTAATCTGATTTGCATATTGGGACAATTCATTAATGTACATATATGTTCATACAAGGATTAAAAGAACAAGCTTAGTAGGCACAACATAATGACAATTTAATCTAGAGTTGGTACTTATCAATGTATTACTCAGAGTCCCCTTATGTGGTCTCCCAGGCCACTGTGACATTTAATTATATGTTTCTATTTAAATATGATTGGCATGGACACATTACTTCATTGCTGGTAGTTAGAAAATGAGTAAACAAAAATATGCAAATAGCTAGCTAGTACTGAGTACTCATATCAACACTTATTATTATCTTGGAATAAAGGTCAAGATGATCCTTCAACAATTGGTGTGTAGTTTGATTCTCATTGTATGTATCTTGGCTTATAAGTGTTCATTTTCCCCATGACTACGTGTTATTTGTCCATGAATGGTTGGTTACGTGGAAATATCAATGGTGATGGTAGTGATGACATATTAGTATTACACACATTTTAGCTAATACTATCTATATTATTATTATTCATCACCACTATTCCCTAATTCCTAATAAAGGCAAAAAATAATTAGGATGAGGGAGGAGATAATGGAAGGAGATGCGTGGCACACTAAGGGATGCAGAAAAAGAGTGTTTAGTCTTTACAGATAGGGGAGGCAGGTTGGTGTGGGTTGGCTTCTGTTCTTATCCCATATTCATATCATCACTGCATCTGCAATAAATTGTAAAAGTAGCCTTTTTATCAGATTCAGAGGCCACTGATATGGACCCTTTCCTATGCCTTTGCCTTTGGGAACACGCGGACTCCTCAAAGCCATAGCAAACACAATAACTTATGTATGTTTTCTTCATAATTTTCAGACATTTTGGACTAAGTTTAGATGAGGATTAGTACAACATTCATGTATACTAACATTGGACTAGGTAATTTTTCCTTTCCCCTTACCCACAGTCTTTTGCTTTACAAGTTATTGAGGTATGTTTTCTTTATATGAATTAAATGAATTGAAAGTGATTAAATATTGGGTGTGTCAGGTGCTAAAAGGGGTTATGGGTCCTCTAGAAGGAATGGTAAGGAGAAGGTTGTTACTCACTCCTCTGACCCTTAGTTTGACTTAAGCCGATTAATGACCAACTCAGGTTGGGCACCGATGCAGACACCTACTCCTTTTGGGTCGACACCGGATCTTTATCATCTCGGATCTAGTTTGCCTTCTATACACGTAGCAACACCACAGACAAATACCTCCTAGGCGAGTGTCAGCTTCTCATCCACTAATCCCTTGCCTGGCACCATACACACTAACAGGTGCACCTGGTTAACCACACATGGGAACGAGTAAGTACAATTATCAAACTTTAATTAATAATTAAAAAATATAGCAGCTGTATCCTATAATAAAGTTAAAATATTCTTACCTAAGATTTGAGTCGGATAATACTGGGAGGACATTATCTGCAATCTACAAATCAAATTATCATGAGGCTTATAAATGCTTTGAAAAGACTCCATTTTAGGTGAAGGAGCACTAGTGGAGCCTATTTAAGATATGAATCAAACTTGCATATTTCTTATTCAATTAACTTTATCTTAATGCTTACTTACGTTAACTATATTTTTTCTAATGCAGGCAAAGTATATCTGGAAACCCAAAGAGGAAGTTAAGGTGTATAAGCTGTGAGACATGAAGTGCTCTGACAGTATCCGAGCAGCTCATAAAGACATATGGATAAGGAAGTCACATGGCATTTGGATGGGGAGCGCTATCAAGGCCCAACTATTTGAGTATTGGGCATCTGAGGAGTACAAGACTGACTCAGCTCGAAACAAGATTAATCGTTCCAAGAGTCAAGGCGCCTCCATCCATCTAGGCGGAAGCATCTCCTTTTCCATGCATAAAAAAAAGCTTATAAGTTTTTATTAATTTTTAACTTTTATTTATTTATTTATTAGTATTATAACACTTTAATTCATTATTTATAGTCAAAAGAGTTAGAGAGGCAAGTTGACACTGTTGACGTCTTCTGGAATATTCAATACAATGAGAGCAAGGGTAAGGTCCATCTATATGCTGAGCAAATTTACGTGAGTTAAATTAAATTACATTACACTTCAATATTATAGGTTTTTTTTATATTTTGATTCAAATAATTTCTCACTAACTATGTTTTAACTCATATAGAAAGCTTTTGAGGAGCGAAGAGCCATCCAGGAGTCAACCGGTTCTTCCTACGATAACACCCGTCTATGGACGGAAGTTGTTGGGCTGAACAAAAAAGATCAGGTTTATGGGATGGGTTCTAAGGCTCGCCTGGTCAAGAAACCTCACTTAAGCCAACCATCACAGTCATCCATCCAGGTTCCTGAACATTTATTGAGCGAGGTCATGAGACAGGTCTAATGGTGACTCGAGGAGTGACTTGAATAGTAACTCCAAGAAATGATCAGTCAAATAGTTAGTGGCCGTACAACTCCTGACCCTCCCACTCCTTACCGTTGATCGGCAATCCCCTCCTAATGACTGTACTAACGCTGAGTTTGAGTCAGATTGACAATTAATGTATTTACTTTTACTTTAAATTTGAATTTAATCTTATTTGGTTAATTTTTTGATGTGATTTTATTTATATTTATATATTTATTTAATTTAAGTATATATATATATATATTTATATATGTATTTATAAATAAATTTTATTTATATTGAATATGTAATTAATATTTAAATGAAATTAAACATATTTAATATTTATTAATAAATATTTAATTATTAAGATTTAATTAATAATAAATATATTAAGTTCTCAGAACTTCTCACGGAAAGTTCTGTGAGAATCTCTTACGTGAGGTGTTATCACAGATGGTTAGCCACGAGAAGTTCTCATGACTATTCATTAGTGAGAGTTTCTCACGGCTGAGTGTCCGTGAGAAACTCTCATGGATGAATAGTCATTAGAACATCCGTGACAATCACATTAAAAATCTCACGCCCTGATTTTTGTGAGAATTTTCATGAAAATTAGGGTGTTTCTCACGTAATTTGTCCGTGAGAAAAGCCAATTTTTTTTTTGTAGTGAGAAATGGAATTGAGAGAGATAAACAAAAGTGTAGGGGATGGAGAGGAATGGTTAGGATGTGTCTAAGTGAAAAAGTGATAACAAAACAAATGAGAGAAAGACAAGGGGAAAGGGGACTAAAGGCTAGGTTTCAAAATGAAAAGAAATGAGTTGGGTTATTAGGTTAAAGTGAGAGATGGGTCATGGGTAGCTGATTTGGATTGGGTTGTGGGTCAATTTGGTGGATTGGATTAGCTTAAGTAGTGTTGGGCTTGGAGGAAGTTGAGTTAAAGGGAAGGGAAATGGGCTTACAACAACAAAAAAGAAATTGGGTTAAAAAGTATTTTTGTTTTGTCATTTTTTATTTTGTATTTCTAATTTTTTGTTTCTTTCCTTTCTTTTGATTTTGATTTTCTTTAATTTTGTATTTTCAATTTTGTTGTTACTTTTTTTGTATTTTGTATTTTTTATTTTTGTACCCATTTTTAATAAATAAAGAAAAAAATTATAGACAAAATATGGTGTTTACAATTGCCCCTCTTTAGTTGCTTCTTGATGGGAAAAAAAAATGAAAAACAAACAGTTTTTCAAGTTTATCTATAAAGAACAAATAAAGATAAAAAAAATACATATTTTGTCTAAGAGCAAAACTAATGGGAAAATTGAAGTGTAAAGCTTGGCAAGGGATTAGGACACGAAGCTAACAAAAATAAAATTTAGCAAGGAATTAACGTATGAAGCTGAAAGGAGATTTGGAATAATGGCTAGATATGGTAACCGCATGCAACTCTGAATTTGGGAACTAGGCAAGGGATGTAACTGCATGCAACTAAGAATTTAGGAACCAGGTAAGGGATGTAACCGCATGCAACTGAGAAACTGGGAATCAGGCAAGGGATGTAACCATATGCAATTAGGAAGTTAGGATCCAGGTGAGGGATGTAACCGTGTGCAACTGAGAATTTAGGAACCAGGCAAGGGATGTAACCTCATACAACTAGGAAATTGGGAACCAGGCAAGGGACGTAATCGAATGCAACTGGGAAGTTGGGATCCAAGTAAGGGATGCAACTGTATGCAACTGGGAATTTGGGAACCAGGCAAGGGATGTAACCACATGCAAAACTAGGTTGGGGTTGCCAATTCTCAAAATTGGGCTTAAGGTGCTTGTTGTCAAAACTAGACTTAGGTCACCCATTGTCAAAACTGGGCTTGCGTCGCCAATTGTCAAAGTTAGGCTTAAGGTGCTAATTGTCAAAATTAAGCTTAGGTGGCCAATTGTTAAAATTGGGCTTAAGGTTCTAGTTGTCAAAACTAGGCTTGGGTCACCAATTGTTAAAACTAGGCTTAAGGTACTAATTTTCAAAAGTAGGCTTCGGTTGTCAATTTTCGAAATTGGGCTTAAGATGCTAGGTTTCAAAACTAGACTTGGGTCACCAATTGTCAAAATTGGGCTTAAGGTGCTAGTCATAAAGTTAGGCTTTCATGAATATTAAGTAAGTGTGATAACTCTAGTATGGAATCAATCAACACACTAAGTGAATTTGAACATGTCACATAATGAATCAACATACACATTGATTTTGAAAACTTTAGTATGGAATCAATTGACATACTAAGTGAATTGGAAATTGGCACTGAATGAATCAAAGTACACAGTGATTTTTGAAAACTTTAGTATGGAATCAATCAACATACTAAGTGAATTTGAACATTGCATGGAATGAATCAATGTACACATTGAAAGTTGAAAACTTTAGTATGGAATCAATCAACATACGAAGTGAATTTGAACATGGTATGGAATGAATTGACGTACACAGTGAATTTTGAAAACTTCAGTATGGAATCAATCAATATACTAAGTGAATTTGAACATGGTATGGAATGAATCGATGTACATAGTGGATTTTGAAAACTTCAACATGGAATCAATCAACATACAAAGTGAAGTTGAACATGGTATGGAGGAATCAACGTACACAGTGATTTTGAAAACTTTAGTATGGAATCAATCAATATACTAAGTGAATTTGAAAATGGTATAGAATCAATCAACGTACATAGTGAATTTTGAAAACTATAGTATGGAATCAATCGACATACTACGTGAAGTTGAATATGGTATGGAATGAGTCAACGTATATAGTGATTTTGAAAACTCTAGTATGGAATCAATCAATATACTGAGTGAATTTGAAAATGGCACAGAACCAATCAACGGACATAGTGAATTTTGAAAATTTAGTATAGAATAAATCAATCATACTAAATGAATTTGAAACTAGTATGGAAGAATCAACGTATGCAGTGAATTGTGAAATTTTAGTTTGGAATAAATCAATCATACTAAGTGAATTTGAAACTAGCACAGAAGAATCAACTTACGTAATGAATTTTGAAAATTTAATAAGGAATAAATCAACCATACTAAGTGGATTTGAAACTGGTATGGAAAAATCAATGTACGTAGAGAATTTTGGAAATTTAGTATGGAATAAATCAACCACACTAAATAAACTTGAAACTAGTACAAAAGAATCAACTTTCACAGAGAATTTTGGAAATTTAGTATAGAATAAATCAATCATACTAAATGAATTTGAAACTAGTAAGAAATAATCAATGTACGCAGTGAATTTTCAAAATTTAGAGAACCATGCATGGGATAGGACTCATGCATCTAGAAAATTGAGAATCAAGCAAGGGAGTAGGACCCATGCAACTGAGAATTTTCAAACAAGACAAGGAACAAAGCTCTAACTACTAGGAGTTTTGAAATAAGACATAGGACAAACCTCAATGCCAAGTGATTTTTAAAACAAGGCATGGGACAAACCTCAAAGCCTTTTTTTTCTTTTTAACAACACGAAAGTATTTTGAAAAGAACTTTGTGTTTCCAAGGAAAATTTGACCAAACCGTTCCTTGTCTATGGAATCAATTCTTCATTCTTTTATGGAGCTTTTTGTTCAACTGGTCCAAAGAAATCACTTTCTATTAACGTCATATTCTTTTCCAAAATAAGCATTGAGCCTTAGTCTTTTGCATAACTTGATAAGCTTTTCCTATTTTCATAGACTTACACGAAAATTTTACCCTGGCTTGAGCTTTTCTTTAATTCTCATACTATAAATAATATGAGCATTATACCTTTTGATAGATGCAATTTGTTACTGGTAGCAATAATTTCTTGAAAATTTTCCCCAGTTTGAACTTCTTACATTATTGTTCCAATTCCAAGTCCTTGTTTGATTGTCCAAACTCTTTAGTTACATATCCTTTTCAATTTGATGCCTTAATTTTTGCTTAAGACGCCCTTTTGGGTTATCAATTTAGCAAGCTCTCTAACTTTTACCTAAACCGCTTTTTGGATTTTTGACTTAGCGAGTTTTTTTTTACTTTTTATTTTTAATGCTTCATTCTTTCCAGACAACTTGATACCGGTTCAGACCATGTCAAGTAGTTTGTTACTGGCTCCTGTAATACAAAAATGATTAACAATGAAATGCTAAGAGTAATATTCAATTCAACCTTTATTAATCCTCTCAGATCTTATCTAAAGAATATATCGAAGAAGAAGTCTATTAAATGAATATACCTCTTTTAGGTAAGCAAGTATGCCAAAAAGAGAAAGGAATCATAAAGCCCTCATACAAATGATAGAAAGTCGAAACTCAGAGACAACGTAACATTGTCCCAGTTTGAGTTAACAAAAAAAGCAATAGGGTCACAAGACCCTTGAAGTTTGTGAGGTGAACAAAACTCTTTTATTGAAACAAGAGACGAAAAATAAAGGGGTCATAAGACCCTTGATATTTATTAAATGAACAAAATTCCTTTATTGAAGCAAGATGCAAAAAAGCAAAATAAAGAGGCAATGAAATTTTGCACCGGTTGAGTTCTTCAACTTCCGCAATCATTGATTCTCATATTGCACTCTGTATCCTTTGACAAAGGCCTATTGTTGATGATAGTGATATACAACAGGAAAATTGCCCTAGTTGCAGCATCTTGCATTATTGCATTGATCTCAAATTTTTGCTTGGTTACCCGATTTCTTTTGATTACTGGTCCTTTTCAAACTGACACCCTAACTTTTACCTAAGCCGCATTTTAAGGTTTTTGATTTAGCGGCCCTTTTTTTTAATCTTTCGAGCTACTCATAATCCTGAGCTCTTTTGTTCTCTTTTTTTCTCCTCATTGTGGGAAACTTATTCCTTTCTTTTTTTTTATCCAAATTTTTGTTAAGGTCACAGATGTCCATATTCATTTCAATATGAGAATCAAAGAGCGAACTCTATAAAAATCTCCTAAGGGAGAGAAATTTGATAGGAAAGAAATTCCCAAAATGAGTGAACTGAGGAGACAAACATAAATATTTAAAGGAACAAGAACATGAAAAAAGATGGAATGAAAACATATTAAACTGTCGATTTTCATTCAAAGGATAGATAATGTCCATACTTAATAAAAATCAAATAGCTTTGGACTTCAGTCAAGTGAGTCAAGATTGAAATTACATAACACTCAAAAGTGTAAACATTGTTAAACGACTTTGAACTACAATTGCCAAGAAGCTGGCCTCCTTGATCTAGCCTAATCCAACAATCTCATTCCTTATCTTCTTTCCAAGCATACACAGGGTCATTCCCTCCATGGTTGGGCAAAGTAATGTTATTGAGATTTGGGCCATCATGTCAAAACTCGATGATCCCACTCTTGAGTAGTTTCATGACTTGCTTTTCGAATATCTTGCAATTCTCCATCGTATGGCCAGCAACACCGAAGTGATATGCACATCGCGCATTGGAGTCAAACCAAGTAAGGAATGGTGGCTCATGACTTGATCAGCATCAGGCTTATCAGGTATCTATTGAACGTATTTTATAGGGAATGGCTCAGTAGTTTGAGGTGGCCTTATTCAGTGGATAGTTGGTTAAGAGATTTGGCCTGTGAAGTAATGCCCGAGATCATGGGTTACTTGGTGAAGCTAGATGGAAGGTGGGTGAGTAGGTGGGTAATCTCTGCTGGTAGTAAGATTGAGGTGTAAGATGGTTGAGATTTTGTGGTGGTAAGACTACCTTCCTACTTTTCAGAACGTCTGCCACCAAATTGATTAATTGTGACATCTACTCATGTAACTTATCCACGCAATACTCCAACCTCTATATCCTCTCGATGTTTGATGACTCGGTTGACCTGACCATGGATCTTAAGTATGTCTCTTGGAGAGATACGGAACATTTAGTCAAAGCCTTTCTTGTAAGAGCAATGGTGTGAACTTTTTTTTTTTGGTTGAAATGAAACAAATCAACTTTTAATTTTAGCATGAAGTTTACCATTAGTGGTTTTAGTGTCGATCACTGAATCATTGAACCCTTTGATGTGCAAAGGTTAGCATCAAGGAGTTCATCTTCTCCCATGCCCTTATTGAGAGTATAATACTCCACAAAGAGGAAAATGGTTAACAATATCCCAAGGAGGTATAAAACCATCACATGGCTATTATCGAGTTGAAAAAGGGTGCACATAATTTAGGCAAAAGAAAGATAGACTTGAGTCTATATTTAATGCCAATATTTTTTGTTCAAAAATTCAAGGACTTTGACACGAAACCTCAAAATGGCAATGGAAAATGACAAGGATGTCATGTTTGAAAGCCATGCAAGGTGATGGATGCTATGAAAACTCTTTTTTTATTATGATTAATTTTTTTTTTATAAAACAACGTAATGGGGTAAGTAGAAGAGAGAAAATGATGATAAAGAAAGAGATATTGCGACTTTTGAAAACAATGTAAATTTAGGTCATGAAGAATTTTTTTCCTAGATTTTTTATTTTTTTTTAAATTTGATTTCTTGTTTTTTGTAAAACAACATAAGAGAGAAAGGAATGATGAAGAAAGAAAATGGAGATTGCCATTTTTGAAAATAGCACATGGCGAGATCATGAAAAACTCTTTTTCTCCTTTTTGGCCTTTGATTTTTTTTTTATTCTTGATTTCTTTGATTTTTGAAAAAAAGTGATGTAATGTGATAAACAAAAAGAAAGAAAGGGAAAGAGAGAATGATAAAGAAAGACAATAGAAAGAGAGAACATGCTCTTCATTGTCCTAGGTAGGTCATTCCTAGGGTAAATAGACATATTCCTAATGGTTTAACTCTAACTACCGGGCCGCTTCTATGGCCGGTATATTAGTGCATTGGCTTTAAGGTAGATCTATAGTCCTCACAAGAATTAGCTTTAGAATTGAATGCATAGGTGGACAAAGCCTCCATATGAACCAACTAAGTAAGTTAATTAACAATCGAAGGCTTTCATGAATAACTGGGAGAAAGAATCCCACTAGGCATCACTACACCACCTTCATTTCTCTCTTGGAGTTTACACAGACTCGGGTATAGAGCCCAATAAGTGTGTGCAAAGGACATGTATAATACACAATGTGTGTGAAGATCATACGAACCTTGGCCTTAATGTTTATCCAGAAAGGAAACCCAAAACCAACAAAAGAAAGTAATCATTTTGTCATCTACCCTAGGGTGTAAACAAGATATTGCAGTTGTTGTCATCTATCCTATAGTTCCAACGGTTCATGCAATATGAAAAGTAATTAAACAAAAACACTCATGATTGCAGTAAAACAATTTAAATATAGCAATTAGATATTTACAACATGTTGAAGCTAACAATTAAAAATAACAACATGGGAAGGGGTAAAAATAATACGTGAAAGTTATACAAAGCACAAACAACCCATAGAAGGCTTGACTCTCCAACTATCCCTAGTGGAGTGGCCAAACTGTCACAACATGACGGCCAATGAAAAGCCATCATTTTATGATTTTAGACGCGTAGGAAAAAACGCAAAGATAAAATGAATCGTTACCAATTAATTAGAACGATAATTAGGATCCTTAAAAATAAAAAAAATAAAATAGACACTAACTCTTAAAACCAAAAAAATGGTTCGCGAGTCTAATTATGTGCAGAGAAGGCGTTAAGTACCCCACAACGTCTATCCCTAAAAATAGTTACCCTAAATTGTTTGTACTTAAAAACTTAAAAGTAAAATACTCTCACCTCCATGAAAGATGGTTTAATTACACAGTCCTCCCCTCTATTTTGAAAACTTACACAACCCTCCTCTGTAAATTAAAAATAAGGTACAACTAAACCCAATTTTTTAACAGACGTTAAAGTTGACCCATTATCTTTTGGTCAAATGACTTGTTTTGTATAATATGACTAAAATACCATTGATTTTATATAATATGACCAAAATATTTCTTTCATTATTTTACTTCAATTCTTTTTTTTTTTAATGTTTTAGAAATATAGTTACTTAAAAAATGTTTTTTTATTTAAAAAAATCATCACTTGAAAAAAAGTTGCTTTTTTCCTATTTTAAGAATATCATGACATGAAAACTTTTTTATTTTAAAAATATAATTACTTAAAAAATTTTATTTATTTTTGTATTTTAAAAGTATCATTGTTTGAAAAATATTTTCTTCTTTTTTGTTTTAAAAATATCATGACTTGATAAAAATTTCTTTTTTTGTTTTAAAATTATCATTAATTGAAAATTTTTCCTTTTTTGTGTTTTTAAAATTTAATTACTTGAAAAAATTTTCTTTTTTTATATTTTAAAAATAACATTACTTGAATTTTTTTCTCGTTTAAAAAAAAACTATATATTTACTTGAAAAATTTTCTTTTTTCTTATTTAAGAATATCATTACTTAAGACAATTTTTTTTTAAAAAAAAGTATCCTTAATTAAATTTTTTTTTTGTTTTAAAAATATTATTAATTAAAAAAATCTTTTTTTTGTTTTAAAAATATCATTACTAGAAAAAAAATATTTTTTTCTATTTTAAAAATATCAAAGACCTTTAAGCATTGCCTTTAAGTAATAGCCCAAGTAAAGGTAATTTTGTAATTGTAATTTTTAATATTAGTTTTTTTTTTTTAAATCTGAATAAAACACTCTTAATAGAGTTAGGTTATGTGTAGTTATGTGTAGATTTTCAAAATAGAAGAGAGAGCTATGTAATTAAGCCATCTCTCAGAGGAAGAAATAGTATTTTACTCAAAATTTAATGTATTTCAATTATTCTTTTTTGTTAATACAATTATAGGAAGATGAAGAATGAAAGAATCAGCCCTGTCTTACTAGGTAAGTGTCTACATACCCCAAAAAAATTAAGGTCAACGTTGTTCGAAATGTTTTGATAAATTAATTAAGTAAGATATATAATCTCTAGCCTGAAGATGTTAGGAAATTAGGGGAAGATGAGCTTCCACTTGAAGCCTTAAAAAAAGGAGTTAGGACATTTGAGGAGGACAAACCTCCATTAAAAGCCTTTGAAAACAAGAACATTGGAGAAGATGAACCTTGACTAAAAGCCTAAGAAATTTGGATATTAGGGGAAAATGAATTTTCACTTAACACCTATGGAAGTTAGGACTCTAGGAGAGAACGAGCCTCTATTTAAAGCCTATAAAAATTAGGACTCTAGAGGAAGATGAACTTTCACTTGAAGCCTATAAAAGTTACAACATTATGAGAGAATAGACCTCCACTTAAAGCCTAAAAAAGTTAAGACAATAGGAAAGAATGAACCTCCACTTAAAGCCTATAACAATGAATATCTTCTAAAGTGTTTTTTAATGGGGGCCTTTGAAACCTCTAATTAGCTAAGTGAATTAGAAACTTATAAAGAAAATGGCTAATTGGGCCTTTAAAATCCCTTTGAGAAAATAACATTGGGGCTTTGAAACTTCTTGAAAAATAGTTTGAGTGATCCTTTGAAACCCTTTTGAAAAATAATTTAAATGTATCTTTGGAACCCTTTAAGAAAATTGATTCAATTTGGACCTATTTGGAACCGATGTTGTTTAAAGGATCCGGATCCTGTACAGTCGCATGCCGACTGTAAGGGATCCAGTCAAATCGTGGCCGTCCATCGCGTGTTGGACGGCCACGATTCAACCTTGCTTTTTTTATTTTTTTTATGTTACATGTATTTCGAGACACTTTTTTAAAAAATGTTTTTTTTCCTAAAAAATCGTGATCGTCCAAATCAGATTGGACAGCTCTGAACTTCCAACCGGATCCCATGCGATTGGAAGCCCAACTGCATGGGATCCCCACGCTTGTTTAAGGGATAATGCTCTCAAAACCCAAAGACTTTATTGACATGAGCCTTTTTTAAAGCCCAAATTTAGATTTTTTGAACTTTATTATTAGTATGGGGCCTTGGACCCATTTTCACAAAATTGCACTTTTAATTAGAGAATGATCTTCAAATTTGTCATGAAAACCTCCATTCATTGTATAATAAAAATTGATATTAAATTATTCTCTTTTTTTTAAAGGCCATTAAAACATGATTATGCCTTTGTCAAAGGCTTTTGGAGCCAAAAATCTACAATTATTATTAAAGACCCAGGAGTTTAAAAGTTTAAAATCTCTTATTTATTTTTTGGATTTCAAAATGAAAGTAAGGGACTAAGAAAACTTTAAAACTAAACACCAGCATAAAATAAGCACCAAAAACAAAATAAAATAAAACTAAAACAGGCTTATGCCTTACAAGAGGAAAAAGGGAAAGGATAATAAAACAAAACATTATAAACCAAATGATAATAAACTATACAACCTAATTAAAATAATGATAAAAACAACTAAATCCCAAATGGAAGTTATAATTAAATCATAAAGAAAGAAATTGAAAATCATTTTGAATCATAAAATAAAAGAACATAAACCACAAACATGTTTGAATCACAAATTAAAAGAACATGTTTAATCCCAAATAACAAAACAAAAATTAAAAAGAACATACTTTAATCACAAATAACAAAATAGAAATGAAAAAGACATACTTTGATCACAAATAACAAATAGAAATTAAAAAGAATATACTTTAATCACGAATACCAAAACTAAAATTAAAAAGAACATACTTTGTTCACAAATACCAAAACAGAAATTAAAAAGACATGCTTTGATCCAATACAACAAAACATAAATTAAAAAGAACATGCTTTGATCCATAACAACTAAAAATAACATACTTTAATTACAAATAACAAAACAGAAATTAAAAGGACATGTTTTGATCCAAAACAACAAAACGGAAATTAAAAAGAACATGTTTTGATCCAAAACAAAAATTAAAAAGTACATACTTTAATCACAAATAAATAAGGTACTTTGATCACAAATACCAAAATACAAATTAATAATACATGCTTTGATCCAAAACAACAAAACAGAAATTAAAAAGTGCATACTTTAATCACAAATAACAAAACGGAAATGAAAAAGAACATACTTTGACCACAAATACCAAAACAGAAATTAAAAAGAACATGTTTTGATCCATGAAACACACAGCTATCCTAGCTCACTACCAAATGAAAAGGTTAGAGAAGAAGAAGATCAATCACATACGATGAAGAGATGGGTTGAAGAGTTTTACACCCTGAAGAACGACGAACGGCAACCTTAAGCCTCCAACATCTTCTTTGTCCAAAAGTTCCCATGGCAATCTTTTCTCTAAAATCCCAAGCTTCAATGATGGCTGCGATGCTTCCTACTTCCAAAGATCAAACTTTCAAAAACTGCCCTCTCCCTTGTCTCCATCTCTTCGTTTTTATGACCAAAGAAAAATAAGCTCCAAAGTATGAGAGATGGTGCGTGAGGGAGAAGGTTGCATGGTTGATAAAGGCGTGTGAAAAAATCAGAGAGTAAGGATGGTTGCTAGGAGAAAGGGAATTGGGAGAGAGAGAAAAAAAGTGTAAGGGATGGAGAGGAACGGCTAGGGTGTGTGTAAGTAAGAAAGTGAGAACAAAAAAAAATGAGAGAAAGAGAAGGGGAAGGGGGGCTGAAGGTTTCAAAATGAAAAGAAAGGAGTTGGGTTATTAGGTTAAAGTGAGAGATAGGTCATAGATAGGTGATTTGGATCGGGTTATGGGTAGATTAGGTTAGCTTAGTTAGTGTTGGACTTGAAGGAAAATGAGTTAAGGAGAAGGGAAATAAGCTTACAACAACAAAAAAGGAATTGAGTTAAAAAGTATTTTTGTTTTGTCATTTTTTATTTTGTATTTCTAATTTTTTGTTTCTTTTCTATTTCTTTCCTTTCTTTTGATTTTGATTTTCTTCTTTTTGTATTTCATTTTTGAATTTTTAAATTTTTTGTTGCTTTTTTGTATTTTTTATTATTTTTGTGCCCCTTTTTAATAAATAAAGAAAAAGATTATGGACAAAATATGGTGTTTACAAAGGTAGTACACAATTTTATTTGGCAATTTGTTGCTAAGAAGTTATAATTAGTACATGTGATGGTGTCTCAGTTTAAGGTGTTTGTTGGGTGTGGAGAATCCTTGACATTGTAGTCTAAATGCCCAAATTTGGCTTTCTATATTCAAAGGTATAATTCTAGTGGATTTATTTGTCATTGAAATGAATGGTGTGGATGTAGTCTTAGGGCTTGCATGGCTAAAGACCTTAGGCCTATTATAACTGACTATCAGAAGTTGACTATGATTTTCAATGGAAGGGAAAGTTGTACACTTGCAGGGAGAGTTACCCTTCAATATAGAGCCACTAACATCTAAGAAACACCAAAAAATGACAGCAGCTACTATAGCTTGCTTATTTCGCTTGGCAATGCAGATTGACAAGCTTTTAGATTCCTAATTTTGTATCTAAGGTGGTTCATTCATTATGGGCTAAATTTAGTCAAGTACTACAAGAACCTATTACAACCAGCTAAAGAAGTTGATAATCGAATCCATTTAGTGGAAGGGTCTCCACCAACCAATGTGAGGCCTTACAAATATCAACACTAACAGAAGTCAGAGATTGAAAAGTTTGTAGTAGAGGTTCCAAAGTTTGGGGTGATAAGACCTAGTCATAGTCAATTTTCATCTTCTATCCTATTGGTCAAGATAGAGGATGGTGCTTGGCTTTTTGTATTTACCATTGAGCTCTTAACCACTTGACAATAAAGTACAAATTTGCTATACTAACTATTGATGAGTTGCTAGATAAACTACTCAGAGTTACCGTATTTTCAACGTTAAACATAAAAGATGACTGCCATCATATCAGGATGCATGAAAATCACATCCATAAAACAGCATTTAGGTCTGGCCACTATGAGTTCCTAGTCTTGCCATTTTGGTTTGACTAATGCTCCAGCAACCTTTCAGTCCATCATGAACGAAGTTTTCCAACCTTTCTCTTTATGACACATTGATATATACTTCCTCCTTGACTGATCATTTACTACATTTACAAATAGTTTTACAAACCTTAACTTCTCATTCTTTATATGCTAATATGTCTAAATTTCATTTTGTGATTCTACAATTCAGTATCTAGGCCATTTAGTTTCTGCTCAACGTGTGATGGCAGATCCTACGAAGATAGCTACAATAGTGGATTGGCATACTCCCTTTAACATCAAACAGCTTAGGAGATTCCTAGGCTTGATAGGCTACTACCAAAAGTTCGTAAGGCACTATGCTCAAATAGCTTATCCACTAACTAAGCTACTTGTAGAAGAACTTTGAGTGGACTGCTACATCACAAGTTACCTTTGAACATTTCAAAACTTACATGGTGCAAGCACTAGTATTTGCTGTCCCTGGTTTCTTCGCCATTAATATCCTTGAAATTGATGCTTCCAACATTGGGGTGGGTGCGAACTTAGTGCAAGAAAAGCATGCCGTAGAAATTTTCAACAAGCAATTAATTAAGTCGAAAACTGAAGGTATCCTCAACCTATGTGAAGGAACTTTATGCTATTACACAGGAAGTTTTGAAATAGAGGCATTATTTGTTGGGAGGAAGTTTGTCATTGTGATTGATCATTGAAGCTTGAAGGAATTAATTAATAAAGTTGTGCAGACCCTTGAGTAGTAACACTACCTTAGCAAATTTCTAGGGTTTTGTAAACACTGGATTTTGTCCAGGCCCAGTAATAATAATAAAAAACGTAATAACAAAAATATAAAAACAAAAAAAATAAAATAACAAAAAAAATGAAAAAATAATAAAATGAAAAAAATTATGAAAAGAAAAAATGATAAAAAAGAAGAAAAAACAAAAAAAAAAAGAAAAAATAGAGGGCCCAACATTTTTTTGGCAGCCCAACAGGGAGAGTTCAACCCTACCCCCAAAAACAGCCCAACTCCTCCAGCCCAACAACCATATCCATCAGCCCTGACCCAAAAATCCAACCCGGATGGTCCCTTTCCATTTTCCCATTTCCCCTCTGTCTCCACGCGGATAACCCCTCTGCAAATGTCCCTTTCCCTCTATGCCCACACCTCTGCTCTAGCCGTCTCCTTGCCGCGGTTTCCCCTCATTTTTGGTCTCTGGTCTTTCTGAACCAGCAGCGTGCTCTGCCACCCATGGCAGCCGCTGGTTCTGACCTCTTTAGTCTTCCCTGTCGCTACTTCAGCACGTTACTTTCAGGCCATGCGTGACATCTGTCAGTCCACAGGCGATCCTCGACGTCTACGACCTTACCTTCATGGGATTCAAATTCCATTCTCGCCTATAAGAGCTAACAAAAGATCATAAGAAAGGGGGGTCTTGAGCCATTTGTCAGGAAAAACGAGGGCGATTTGGAGATTGAAAGTGGAAGGAATCAAATGAAGAATTTTCAGAGGAAGGAAAAGAGGAATCCTTACATTTTGATTCGGTTAGCACTTTATTTCATCTATTCATTTGCTCTGTTTGAGGACCCGGTGTAGTGCGAAATCAAATAATTTTACATTAATTTCAAAGTAGTTAGGTTTGGATTAGCTTTAAGCATCGTAAAATTAGTTGTGTTTATGCTTAGCTCCATTGTATTGCCTTGTCTGGTGAAGAACTCAGGGTTTGCTAACTGAGTTTTGTCCCTGTGATTCGTATTCAGTCTGTTTAATACACTTTGGGATCGGAATGGGTTTATTCTAAATTTGAATTAATTCAAGTAGTTCATACTGCCCTGAACCACACACACACCGTCTGGTTTCGCTGCATATTTGAGTATTTAAACCCCTTTGATGTCATCCTCACATCCCAATTTGACTGTTGTTTGGTTGAAAGTCATTTTAAGATCATTGGTCATAGAGCATTTTTGAGCTTGGTTCATATTGTCAATTTCTTTAAGATAGGAATATAGTCCCACTTTAATCACTGTTTTGTGTGGGTATCTCGAATCTGTTTTCTAAACATACTGTAAGAAATGTCTGAACCTTCTCTTTAATCTGTTTTGGCAATCTTCACCACGACATGCGCATCATGAGTGATATACTGAGGTCTGTTCAAATCTCCTATTTTATCAAACATGTATTGAACCTCTGATTTGGCAGAGTGTTATATTTTTGGGTCAAACAGTTGGCTGGAATTTTAATATGATGTGAGGGTCTTAGAAGAGGATGTTTGTTCAAGCGAAGTCAACGCAGTTTAGCTAGAACCTCAGGTTATTTCTGATTTTAGAAAGAAGAAGGGTATGTTGTTACATGATTATACCTGTTGTAATGTCCAGATAGGGTAAACAAGTGTCACTGTGAGGGAAATCTCACATTTGGTCCTGATATTCAAAGGAAATTAATTTCTAAAACATGTGTTATTGGGGGCCCATAATATCCCTATGGGTTTTTGGTTTAAGTTAGCATAGTGTATTTGGTCAAAGGGTCCAATTAGTCATGGCTCAAATGATGATTATAAAGGAAATTCTTAAAAGCCCAATATTTCGCAAAAAAGGGCCCAAGGCCCGACATTTCAACAGACTCTAAAAATCATATGAACCTATTTTCTAATTAGGTTTCAAGGGCCTAAAATCATCATAACCCAATACTGCTTAGTTAAACCTTGGAAAAGTCCATGACGGTTCAGCATTTTGAAATCTTTTAATGCTCTCAGTTCTTTAAATATCATATTTTAGCTCCTTTGCCTTCATAAATTATTTGGGCCTCATTATTTTCATAAATAATATTTTGGCCCCATTATTTTCATAAATTACATTTTGACTCCCATTTCTTTCACAAATCTCTTTTTCACTCTATCATTTTTATAAATTTCAATTTTGCCCAAGGGCTAAGCATTGATTGGACTTTTAGTGGAATCTCATTTTCTCGAGGCCCCACTTTTCATAGAGTCCAATGGAGTTACATACTCCCCAATGCCTTAAATCTCACGGACTTTCAGTGAAAGTTCATCTTTCCCGAAGTCCAGCTTATTTCTATGTTTAGACTTTCAGTGGAAGTTTATCTTTCCCGAAGTCCTGATTATTCCTTTTCTTGGACTCTTAGTGGAATCTTATTTTCCCAAAGTCTCAATTTTCCTGGGCATTTAATGGAGGTATACTTTTCCCAATGTTTCATTCCTAATTCATTTTTCAGGCTTTAAATGAAATTTTATATTCCCCTAATGTCCTAACATTATCCAATCTGAGATCACACATCTCACCTAATCGACTTATCTAAATATTCAGAACTACGTTGACCTTAATCCCTTTCGGGGTACATAGGCACTAACTTGGTAAGACATGTCTAGTTATTTATTTTTTCATCTTTGTCCATTATCATTTTATTAATAAAAAAAGGGGTAATTTAAATAAATTAAAATACATTAAAGCACAAACAATTTAGGGTAACTATCCTGAGGGATAGACGTTATAGGGTGCCTAATACCTTCCTTACGCGTAATTAGACTCCTGAACCCTTCATCTGGTTCCGAGGGCCAATTTTCCTTTCTCTTTTTAAGGATTCCAATTATTATCCTAATTAATTGGTGGTGACTCCATTTTCTCTGTATTTTCTCTCACGCGCCCCAAAGTCATAAAGTAATGGCTATTTCACCAACCGTCACGTTGTGACAGGTTTGATTATTGCAAGTGTATAGGCCAGGGAAAATCAATATTATAGTTAATACATTATCTATAGTGGAGCTAACAGATGTTTCTGTAGAAGGCAACACTTTGTTAGCTTTGATCACCTTACACTATAAATTCTGGGATGATATAAGGAAAGGCAATGCTACTCTAGAAGAACTGACACTTGGACATAAAAAGGTGGGAGATGGAATTGTTTCTCTAGGGTATAAGGTAACTAATAGTGTATTGTTATTTAATTAATGATAAAAATATATTTGGCTGCTAATTGTGTTTTGATACCATCTTTACTGCTTGAGTTTCATGATACTCACATGGGTGGTCATGCTAGGTTCAAAAAGACACTCAAGAAAATCTCGGCTACATTCTGTTGGCCTAGATGAGAAAGCAAATTAAAGCCTATATTGGCAGATGCTTAATCTACCAGTTATTGAAGTATCCTACCTACAAGCCAAAGGTCTATTGCAGCCACTGCCAATTCTGAAGAAACCATGGGATGAGGTTTGTAGGATTTCATCACCAAGCTCCCTCCTTTAGCAGGGTTTGTTGCCATTTTAGTGGTTGTGGATAAGCTAACAAAAGTAGCCCATTTTTGGTAATTTCCAACTAGGTACAAAACTGTGCAAGTAGTCAAATTGTTTACTCAATTAATTGTAATTCATGGCTTTTCTAAGGGAATTATTTCAGATAGAGATTCCATCTTCCTTAGTTCATTTTGGAGGCATTTTCTAAAGTCAAAGTGGAACTACATTTAAGCACAACAAAGCAGATCATCCTTAAACAGACATACAAACAGAGATAGTGAATAGGTGTATTGGGCAAAGTTTGAGGGCTTTTGTGTATTTCAAACCCAAGATGTGGCACTAATACTTATTGTAGGCTGAACTTTTTTATGAACATCATTTCACTCTTCCTTATAAATGTCACCTTTTGAACCATTATATGGAAAACCACTTAATTTAATTATAGGGTATGTTGTCAGGGAATCTTCTGCGGCTACTATGGATAGAGGGTTTGCAAGAGAGGTTCCGTTTTGACGGAGGTTTTGAAACAAAACCTCTTACATGCTCAGGCAAGGTTGAAAATTTTAGCTAATAAGCATAGAAGAAAGCATTCAAAATAGAGACAAGGTATGGATGAAGTTACATCACTACAAGCTGCAATCCCTAGCTAACCATTTGAATTTTAAAAACGATATTTTAGGCCCCTATCAAGCGATTGCTAGGATTGGAGAAGTTGCTTATAAACTGGCTCTACCAGCAGGGGTTAAGGCGCACTCTGTTTTATGTTTCACTGCTTAAAGCCTAAAGTGGCCCTATAGATCATACTCTCCACCATGAAAAATCTTTGCTGGTACACCAGATTGTTTAACCACTGGCCATAATAGCAAAAAGGGAGATATTGATAGAAAGGCAATCTCGAAGGCATATGTTAGTGGAGTGGTCTAATGCTCAAAGAGGAGAAGCTACATGGGAAGATCTTGACAATGTAAAGGTGTTTTTCCTCACATCAATCTTGAAGGCAAAGTGATTGTTAATGGGGTGGCCATTGATAGTGGTTGATGTTATCAGGAGTAACAAAGATGAGCAAAGAATTAGAACCAAGGGAAGTTGTCAAAGTGCAAAGATAGAAGAAGCACGAGGGTGGACTAAGGACTTTGTTATGTAGCTAGTTTTAGTTGTAACCAATGTTTTTAAAGCCGAACCGATGACTAAACTAGGAGAGGCATTGGGGTTTATGATTTAGTGGTCGAATCATAGTCAATTGTTTTTATTTAAATAATTTTATTAAATATGTAAATAAAATATTTTTAAAAAAATAAAATGTATTATAAACATTATATATAATAAATAGATATATATAAATTATGTTAAACTAATCAAAATTTTGTATACTTTTATAATACTACCGAATTAAAAAATATTGGTATTTGAAATATATTTTAAATTAATTAATTGAATATGTATAAAAAATTATTATCTAGAAACTATTTTAAGTATATCATAAATTTATTGGTTTGCCATATAATTGACAAAGAATCATTTGGTTTAGTGTAAGCAGTACACTTACCTTCATGTGGATAGTCTGGATTTGATTCCCTGCTTCAACGTTTTGTTGGAATGCTAATGCTTGTCTTTGCCAAGATCAGATCAAACCATTTGATGTGGCATTTTCACAGAACGCCATGTCAATGTTTGGAAAATTAGACGAAGTGCTGAACCGCGTTTGATTTGGTTGGTTGACAAAAAACTGACTAGCTTGAATGGCTCTGAGTCGGTTTAATTGCTAAACGGCTGATTTGACGGTTTCACAGAGTGCCACATCACTACCCTGAAAATCAGATGAAGCGTTGATCCACGTCCGATTTGGCTGGTTGATGAAAAACCAACCGGTTTGACTAGCTCTGAACCGATTTAATTGCTAAACGGTTTCTAGTTAGAACCGAACCATGGACCAATTCCCAGTTCACCGATTAAATTGGCCAGTCCAACCTGTTAAATCTGCCAATCTAATTTGATTCTTGTAACAGTAGTTGTAACAATCTAACTCATTGTTCTTTCAATCTCTGTTTCTTCCTTGAGAGTGTAATCACTGTCATAAAACTACCCTTTGATTTTATCTCACATATAACTTAATATGAAACAACCCTGTATCTAATGGTAAACTCCGCCCACATAATTTACTTCCAAGTTTGAAAAATAGTCCTCATTGTCTCCAAGGCTGTCAAATTGGGTTGGACTCGTTGGGTTGGCCTGTCTAACCCAATAAAAATGGTGGGTTGGGTTAAAAATTTCAACCCACCAAAATTGGCGGGTTGACCCGCGGGTTAACCTTTTTTTTTTTTCTCCTCCCTTTCCTTTCTCCTCTCCTCTCTCCCTCCACCTGCAACAAAAGCTCATCTCCAACGCAAGGCTCC
Organism: Ceratonia siliqua; assembly: GCA_034509205.1. Taxonomy (NCBI): domain Eukaryota; kingdom Viridiplantae; phylum Streptophyta; class Magnoliopsida; order Fabales; family Fabaceae; genus Ceratonia; species Ceratonia siliqua. The sequence continues at coordinate 28,180 of JASKGM010014718.1, forward strand.
ACAAGTCCACATGCAAGCCACAAAAAGAAAAATAATTTAAGGTGTGGGTGTGGGGATTTGAACCCAAGTCCCCACACCCACACTCCAAAACCTTAACCATTACTCTATTAAGTTGTTTATATCAAATTTAACCAAAATTAATATTTATTATATATTAAATATTTTTAATGAGCTAATCCACCAACCCAACAACCCTTTATAAGGGCGGGCTGGGTTGAGTTTTTCAACCCACCTAATTTTGACGGGCCAGCCCGCTCCGCCCAAGCTAGAAGGCAGGTAAAAACGGGCCGGGACAGGCCAACCCGTTTGACAGCCCTTGTCTCATTCCAAATATTAGCTAAAGTAAATAACTTTGGAAAATGAATGAAAATGAAACATTCTATTAAGATGTTTCTCCTCTCCTTATTATACCACACGATCATACAACAGTAGCTGGGTACAGGTTTCACCTGTACACCAGCACTTACATCTACATAATATACAAAAATGAAATGAAAGGGAGAAAAAAAAAACAGAAAAAGAAAAATAGCTTTTATCATATGGTCGCTATCACCCTCCCTCTCTATACAAGGCCCGTAGCAAATAGATGACAAATCTGCTGCTTTCAGCCAACAACCCGGTGGTAAGGTTCTAGAAGCAAGTAATCAAAATTCAAAGAAATGTAAAATGCCAACAAGATCATGACAATGTACATGAGGCTGTTTATGCTAGAGTAGCCACGATCCTCACAATCTCAAGCTTCTCTACTAATACTAAAGCTGCAATTGATAGTCTCTCATGACGGGAATTTGGATGCTCTCATTGTTAACGTTATGATGCATTTGTTTTTGCACAGCTTTAACAGCGGCTACTCTAGCTGCATTGGCTGCTCTATTAGCAGCTGCTACTGCTCTGTTCACTCTTTCATCTACCTTGGTTACATCATAGGCTTTCTCTGCTGCTCGTCGTGCTTCCTGTTTGTTCAACACAGAACCACATTCAACTATGGAAATTCATGATACTGCAGACATACTAGCTGCAGTTTGTTACTCTCCTTTTTCTCTTTCTTTCTACAAAATTGTCCCAATTTGATGCACATAAAAAAGATGTCCATACTGCTCTCAAAAAATTTTTAGTTAGGGTGGGCATTTTTCCACCTTAATTTGCAAGTTCCAAATCACACACTCAAGCATCCAGATGCAGGCAATGAGTAGAAACAGTGATTAGAAACCAACCTTGAACTTCTACTTTAATATGTACCAACGGGTATACATCACTCCCAGCAAAATTTTGAAAATTAACCACTTCCCCCATTCTCCCCAAAAAATGAAAACGAAATAGTCAAATAAAAAAAGGATAATTTTAAAAGTAATATTCTCGTAATAATAGTTCAAAAAACCACAAGGGATAACTATATCTAAATTTCCAGCAACTCAAATAACAAAAAGCATGCAAACGAACTGTGAATCTCATCACAAGCGTAACACCCTAAGTAAGTTACATACAGAAAATCTGGTGATCATCCTTCCATTACCCTAACATATTCACAGAATCACAGCAACCAGCAAAGACAAAATCTTCCAGACTAATAAATCTAGGCCATTTTGTAGAAATGAAAGAAAATATTTTAAATCATGTTTTAATTTTTTCTTTAATCATAACTGGGGAAGGAACATTTAACAATTAAGAAGTTAAATAAATCATTAGCAAAACTATGTACCTGCACAGCATTGAGTACTTTGGAATGATAGACACCAACAGGAGACACAGGATGGGTGGTATTCTGTGTACTTGGAATGTCAAGAACTCCATTTTGCCAGTGACCAGATTGGGTTTCCCCATTTCTAAATGTATACATTCCAAGGCCTTGCCTTCTACCTTCATGCCAGGCGCCTTCATACCGATGCCCATTTGCAAAACGATATACCCCAAACCCATGCATCTTGTCTGCAAAGTACTCACCAGCATATGTATCCCCATTTCTAATAAACCAAAAGGAATTAATTCCAACAAAAAATACTAGGTATAAACTTTTTCTATGTGAACAAACAGAAAGGTGGCAGAGAACTCCATGCATTAAACTATAAAGCACTAATTCGTATTCCTTAAAAGAGAAGCTATCACAAATTTTTGAGAAATCAGAAGAAGGTACTCATGTAGCATGATGGAGCACCGATATTCAACTAAATGCATGTCCAGGATCCAACTCACTGATACTGGCTAAAACGAGTGCGAGGCCAAGTCATTTTGCAAGGAAAAAGCACTTAATATCTGTGCATATGTGCAATAAAGTGTATACCAAAGTGCACTTAATATCAATCAGAAGGATACTAAGCAGATTTATGCCTAACTGAGCCATAATGAGGCATGATTCATTGTGCTAACGCTAATCTTTTTCTAATTTACTAGAAAAAAAAAATCTTTCTACATCCAAAATTCAAACTCATTCCAGTGCAGGGCCAACCAGAGCTAACTACTCCTATCATTAAATCACAGAATAGTACTTATGGACAACAAAGCTTGGTAAATGATTTACATGAAAGGATGGAAATAGAAATGTAAAATTAATCAGTGAAGAAATTGTTTGATCTGCTATTTAGATGCATAATTAAAGGAATCTAGAATGGCCATGCATTCACTCAAAAACCTTTTTTTCCCTTTTCTCCATTTCTTCCCAAAGTGGGGCAATGTAAGCAGTATTTAAAGTTTGTTAAATGACTTGATAAACTTCCAATATCATTGATTAATCCATATAAAAAGACTGCGTCAAAAATCAAATAAAATGGAGAATCATATAAAACTTTATTTAACCATCTTTTTATTTATATTTTGAGGCAAGAATGCTGCATTTACTTATTTATTTATTTTCATTTACATAAAGAACAAATCCAAAAAAAGAATATAATCACCATTCTCCATTCATTCTACTGCATCCTTTATTGATACTACAATCTTTTTCCTTCCATTCCATTCCAGTTCCACCTATCCAAACAAGTTCTTAAATGATTGATCCACGTGTCTCTCTTCCATGATCAGACCAACAAGTGCAATTGTTACTACTAGTAAAATTTCAAGACTGCTCACATAAACTTGTTACTAACTTGACTTTTCCTGGTTCTGCTGTTGTACATTCAAAATGTAAGGGATAAACAGGCACTCACACTAGAGAAAGGATTCCTAACCAACTTATATACATATGCTTATTGTATTATCTAAATAAGCAGGAGTGGCACATTGATTGTAAGACAGGATGCAATGGACATGGATTTCTGTATACTAATTGACTGGTTGTAAACTTTCACAGAACAAACCATGGCTGTTGGTTTTAAAGGACTCAAGCTCAGGTCACCTATGCAAACAAATCTGACAAATTTATTGCTTAACTCATCTTTCTTTTGATTTCAACGTTAAATTTCATATTATTTTGTCCTTAGTGGTATATTAATTTCTTCTAAACAATACATGTGAGAGTCAATCTCAGTAGCATACTGATGTAGAATCAAGGAATAATTGAGGGAGAACTAGAAGAGAAAAATGGGAGAAGGGATAGAATGAGGACAGATAGCAAGAAAGTGGCAGAATTTAGAGAGAATGGAGAGAGATAAACAAGTGAAACTCATTATTTTATCAACTCATGAACTGATTAGAAATTCTACAACAAATGGTTTATATAGGAAACCATAAGACATAGAAAACACGTGTTTAAAACAATAAAGGAAAGATATAAGCATCCCTATAATTGAGCCTCAATTGGCATCCCTAAACTTATGCCTCAATCTAAGTCCTATGTCTATGACTTAATCCCTGGTTTACAAATAAATACCCATTTCAACATTAACCATGAAACTCCTAATATTCTCATCCTATCCTCCATCACATACAGTGTAAAAATTAAGTTGATGCAGATTCACCTAGACACATTAAGGACCTGTTCGGATGTTCTTTAAAAAAAAAATAACTTCTATAGAATGAGAAGTTGGTTCTGAAAAAAGAATGTATTTAAGCAAAATGAAAAGTTGTTTTATGTTCGGATACAGTAAATGAGAATGACTTCTGAATTAAAAAAAGTGTTCGGTTGTAAAACTGTGAAATGACTTTTGTTTGATAAAATTACTAAAAAGGACATGCATAAGAAACTTAAAATTAACAATGTTTAATGGGTCAAAATTTTATTTTTATTTTTAAAATAATAAAATGAATACATACATGACTAAAAATTAATTTTTAAAATAAAACAATTTTAAAATAAAAATTTTATAAAAATAATCATAATGAAAAGCAAATAAATCCAAAAAATAGTATTTTTTTTTACATTTTAATTTTAATTTCGAGTTTATTTCAATTTGAGTCGCATTTCTTAATTTTACCCATTTATTTTAATTAAAAAAATTTATTTGGGCCATCTCTAAATATTAAAAACCAAAAATTATAAATAAAAATAAAAATAAAAATTCTACCATTTATGTCACACCTTGCCTCCCCTCTCTCTGGTTCTCATCTTCTTCACCTACCCACGCCATATTCACACAAAAAATCCCCACTCACTACAATCAGGGACTACACTACAAGCCTATAGGGAACAAAAATTGAATCAGCAATTCAGCAGCAAACGGATTCAAGACCCACCTCCATTCCTCCCCACTCACAAGCATCTTCTCCATTTCTTTTTCAGTCAATACCGAGAATGGAAGCAGGGGAGAAGGGGTTTCGTGTTCATCACCGCGAAGGCAGAGGGACAAGATTTGGGAGTCGAAAATGAGGGGTATTCAATCTTAATGAAAAGTTTTCTCCTTCTTTCATTCTCCTTGAAGAAGTAAGAAATCCCAGCTTCCCTTAGAATGAGAAGTTTCTCATTCTCCTACGGCTTCTCATTCTTTAAGAAGGTGATCCGAACACGCTCTAAGTTTCTTTATTACTCCTTTTTCCTTCCAGAAGAGGACTAGGGATATATTGGAAATAAACACCCTCAGAAGAATTGTTTCTGTAAGAACCTAGGGGGGCAAAAGGGCATAAGGAAAAGAGGGAAGTTATCTAGCAGTAATGGAAAGCAGTTATGAGGAGGTTGGGCTTATTGTGCTATTTATAACAGAGGGCAGGGGAGAGGTGAGGCAAGGCAGGCAGAATATTGAATGGGATTTGGGGAGAGTCCTAGCCTCTCAAATTGCCAGGAAGGGGAGTGTCCGGCTACTTGAAGTGCCGGGTTGTGTCTTAAGTATATGCTATAGTATTGTTCTGTGTTAGTAATTATATTGCATCTATGAGTATTGTGATGTAATTATGTATTTGTTTATCAAATATATTAGGGAAGGGCTGTGAATATTTTTAGAATAATTCTCTACTGTGATGGTTCTCGAAAAACACAGTAAAGAATTATCGAAAAATAATCACAGCACTTCCCTAATATATTTTATAAACAAATACACTATTACATCACAATACTCCTAGATACAATATAATTACTAACCATATACTTAAGACACAACCCAGTATAGCCGGACAGTCCCCTTCCTAGTAATTCAAGAAGCTAGCACTCTCCCGAAATCCCATTCAATATTCTGCCTGCCTCACCTCTTCCGTACCATCTGTTATTAATAGCACAATAAGCCCAACTTCCCCATAACTGCTAGATAACTGTAATAACCGCCAATGTAAATTCCGGAGATTTGCCTTAAAATTTCATTATTTTAAATCATGTTGGTTTAAGAATAATGTTAATTTTCATTAGGTTAGAAATTGTTTTAAAAAAAATTAATTAACATAGAAATAATTTTGGCGAGGAATCAGGTGAAAGTGAAGGCATATTTTTTTTTAAGTAAGTGGTTGCCCATAACCTTCTAGAAATGTAAACAGCTTAGTATCTGGATCCTTATATGTCAAATCTGGAGTCTTCTATAAGAGTTTCCAATAAAGAAATATTATAGAGCAACTCGGCTGGAAATTAGCAAAAA
>JASKGM010014727.1:0-34105 GCA_034509205.1 Ceratonia siliqua
TTTAAGGGTTAACTCAACAATATTGGGCTTTTACTAAATTCAGGCCCTTGAAACCCAATTAGAAAATTAGCTTATCTGATCTTTGGAGTATTTGGCCATTTAGAAACATTGGGTCTTGAACCTATTTTTTATAAAAATAATTGCATTGGGCCTAACCCTTAAAATTAATTTGAGTGGTTTTTGGAACCCTTCATTAACTTATTTGAGCATTTGAAATCCCATATTAAAAATGTGACTTCGGGGAAATGGAATCAAATATACAATAAGGACCTGAAGACTCAAACTACCTTCCTAGGCTGTATACCTTAACAATTTAGCATTTGCATGTTAATATGTTCCAAACAATAGGAAATACAGAGGACAAATAAAGAAAAGGTTAACTAAAAAGAAACTATCAATTGAAAATGTATCTACATATTGGCCATAAAGCAATATTAAATGGAAAAGGGGATCCCCTTTAAGACACCCCATAGAAATTTCAAAAGGACACTGTCACAACATGACGGCCGATGAAAAGCCATCATTTATGACTTTGGGACGCGTAAGGGAAAACGCAGAGAAAATGGGAGTCGCCACCAATAAATTAGAAGGATAATTGGGATCCTTAAAAAAAGAAAGGGAAACTGGCCCTTGAAACCAGAGGAAGGGTTCGGGAGTATAATTACGTGTAGGGAAGGTGTTAGGCACCCTACAACGTCCATCCCTAAGGATGGTTACCTTAAATCATTTGTGCTTAATGATTTTTAATTTATTTAAATTACCCCTTTTTATTAATAAAATAATGATGGAAAAAGATGGAAAAAGAAATAACTAGACCTGCCTTACTAAGTAAGTGCCTACGTACCCTGAAAGGGATCAAGGTCAACGTAATTTGGAATGGTTTTGTTAAGTTGGTTAGGTGAGGTGTATGATCTCAAGCCTGCGAATGTTAGGACATTAGGGGAATATGAAATTCCACTTAAAGCTTGGAAAATGAATTAGGATATTGGGAAGAATATATCTCCACTAAATACCCCAAAAATGAAGACTTTGGGAAAAGTAAAATTCCACTAAAAGTCTAAAAAAAAAAGTTCATTGAGACTTCGGGAAAGAGGTACTTCCACTGAAAGCCTGTGATATTTAAGACATTGGGGAATATGTAATTCCACTGTATGTCACGAAGATTGAAACTTTGGAGAAGGTAAATTTCTACTAAAAGTCCTTTGAAAATTGGGTCTTTGGGGTGAAAATAGAATTTGGGAAAATGATGGGATCAAAATGATAGCATAGACCTCCACTCATAGCCTATGACTTTTGAAGTGATATTTAAAATCGCTTTTAAATGAATAAAACACGACAACCTTTGAAATTATTCTTTATTTAAGATCATTAGGCCTAATGCATCCAAGTTAATTCAAATTTTTTAAAGTGAACCTTTAAAACCCAAGTTAATTTGACGATGGACCATTGAAGTCCTTAACTATTTTCTAACCGATTCAATTAATCATGAATTTCATTTAAGGTCTAAAGTATCAATTCTAAAATTGAAAACTATAGGTATGTAATAAGAATAAATTAAAGGGTATGGAATATAAATGAATTAAAGACATGCAGCTTGAGTACGGATCCAAAAATAAAATACCAAGAGAAACATACTACTTCCGCATCATGAAATATATAATCATATAAGGATGAAGAACTAAACCTATTTGTAAATTCCGCTAAACACCCATAGCCCTTCTTTTCCCCTCACAAAAGTTCAGAGGCACCATATTATCATTTTTGGGGAGCAAAATATCGACAATCCCAAAATCACGGGAAAATCAGAATTTATTCAAGGCAATATCAATAACCAGAAATTAACAAGAGAAGCGCAAAACTGAAGACCAGATTGAGTCAACCTCATTACAAAAATCCGTTTACTATCACATACGTGCTGAAACGAAGATTTCCAAAGTGTTCAAACTTATAAGTAATTCCCCAAAATTAATAAATGCCACCAAGAACCACAATTCTGATGTATAGCAATTAAGCTCACAGTGATAACAATCTTCTCAGGCTAATATGAATTCAAACTATGGAAATAGACATGACTCAAAGAAAACTCCCATGAAATTAATCCGATTAAGACTGTTTGAATTGTTTGACTTAAAAGACCATTTTTAAAGAATCAAGGAGAATGAACACTGACCAAACTCAATATCAACTTGGTTCAAAATCTGAATTACCTTAGTTTCAAATTCCATTGGGGATTCAACAAGATGTGAGCTCAAAATATTAGGCATAACAAGAGCATCAGAGGAAATGAACTACAACCCCAACCACAACTAACCATTCACAGGAAGGGTAAAATTCTCCTATTAATTATGCTCAAAACTGAGTCGAAACATGGAATCTTAGCAGGCATTCAAATTCATTTTCAACAGGATAGGAGCCAAGATCCCATACTTCCACCTATCACATTATGAACTCCACGAAAATTAAATGTTTAAAACCTATTTGTTAGATCCTCGACAGAACAAACCAAACTCTCCCAAAAACCTGCTAGAACCGGTTCTTTAATACAATAGAATATCAGAAGCCTATCAAAGCCAATCCCTAAAAACATTGTCCCACACAATCGAATCACGAATTCAGAAAATAAAATTAACTTGCTATAATTTCGGGAAAACACAAATCTCATCATAAGAAATTTCAAAAGAGTTATGCCGACAATTTATCGTAAAACAATTTGAAATAAAACCGAAACCCCAATATCTTCTATCATTGGAAATCAAAAGAATTTACACCAAGGGAATATAAATACCTAGCTACGGATTTCGCAATACCCTAAAGCTTCTTCTGCCTGAAATTGCCACTATGGCTCAGAATTAATTACCTTTGGATCACCAATTCAGGACGCTCGAATTCCCCCTCCAAAAAGCTCGTATGGTTCTCCCTCAAGCTCGTAGATTACTCTCCCAATTTCAGAAGCACTCCAGACTCTAGGTCTCCTCCCCTTTGTTTCCAGAAATTCCTTGGCCCTCGGTTTGGTCTCCGTGGGGTCTCTTCTGTTGGTGTCTTGCTTTCTCCTCCGTTTTTGATCTCCACTGATCTTCCCTCTGTTTCTCCTGTTTTTGGTCTCGCCTCGACTCTCGATGGCTCTGTCCTCTTCTCTTGGGTGTCCTTTAGTCAAAAATTAGAGTCCACTCCCTGAATCAAGCCCCTTTGTCCCGGCGTGATTCAGAGATTCGTGGAGAACATCACGCAGGTTTTGGGGAGCACCTCTTTTGTGGTAAACGTCGCTTGAAATGGAAGAGAGGAAGAGATGGGGGAACTGGTCGATTTGGGTAAGAGCATGGGAGAGATTCGCGGGGAGTAGATGGGGATTATGACGTTAAGTGGAAAGAAAATGAAGCCGAGATCAGGGGAGGTGATTTCGCGTAAAAGAGAAGAAGAAGAATGCGGGAGTAGGTGAAGTGAAATTGGGGGTTTAGGGATTGCAGATTCTGGGTCATGGGTACGGTCCAGGTAGGGTCAGGTGGTTTATTGGACCGGGTAGGCTAGTTGGGCTCCGGTTGTGTGGGTTGGGCCTGAGTCATTTTTATTTTTCTGAAAATTGGGCTGATTGCTACTGTAGTCTGAAATTATGGGCTTAGTCTGTTTCCTTTTTTTTTTTCAATGGCTAATTGGATTTGCCAAAAATGGCTTCTTGGGCCTTTTTTTTTCTTTTTTTTATTATTATTTAATTTCTATTATTTTTTTTGAATTTCACTATTTAATTTTGTTTAATAATTTCCTGGACAAAATTTGGTGTTTACAGACACTTCAATGGCAGTAGAACACAGAAACCAAAAAGGTCTAGTGTCAATGTATGTATTTATGTGACAAAATCCCAACTCACATGCAATCATAGTCCTAGCAGGCATTCAACTCCTAAGGCTCAAGAAAATAGGTTTAATCATCCAGAAGGAGACTATGCCTTCAGCTATAGTGGCATTACTTAAATGAAATGCACAATAAACTTGTTTTAATTAAAATATTAGCTTAGAGTAAAGAGTATCATTGGTACTTCACCAACCAGTCAAATTTAGAATGCATCATTAGTACTATACCTAAACCGAAACAAAACCACACTAGATAACATGACCAGCTAGAATTAATACCATGAAAGGCCTACCAATCATATTAAAGGGACTTATTTCATTCAAAACGATGAGGTATAACCGGGTAGTCCAGAACTGACCACTAAGCATAGCTTGATAATCCAACGTTTATGTTATTCAAGAACAACACTAACATAATGATTCAACATGGATTCATACCAAACAGGATTAGCCTACTAATTCAAAACCCATAATGCCAAAAGTAACCTGAACATGATAACATAATTAATACCCTCTCAAATACTATGCATAAATCAGGACATTTCTAAGCCAAAAATGGAATTAGAATTTGTTATCTCCCAATAATTCAGAGTCAGATTTAACACTACCATTCGTAAACAGAACAATGAAATCCACTTAACTAATATTCCAGATGGTAAGTCATTCTAAAATGAAATAATTACAAATTCAAATACATGAAGTATCAAATTTTTCCAACCAAACAGAGAAGAAGGTGCCTAAATTAACAAACATGGAAGTGGGGTTTATGTCAGAATGAATTAATCTCCATCAAACCACAAATTACATAACCCCTCAGAAATAGACAACAAGAAATAGGTTAATCCAATATTAATCCGATTCCTATCTTCCAAAGATTGTATAAGATTAAATTCGCACATCAAATACTAGATAACAGAGATGATGGATTACCTAGCAACAAACTCAAAATCCCAACAGAGACCACCAAAATAATGATGCAGTTCTTTTGTTTACTGGCTCTCAATTTTCTGGGGTTAATTTTTCTCCAAGGAAAACCCTTTTGATTCTCCCGTCCCCTTTCTTTGGTGATTCTCCTCCTTTTTATAGTCGTAGATTAGGGTTAAGCTTCCTGAACCAAATCCTTTTCCCCTCGGCGTGATTCAAACTAAACTATAGGTAATCTAACCGGGAATTTCTTTTTCGTCCTCTTCAACTGAGTCTTCGTATCCCTTCAATCACGGAATTGGGTGAAGAAAAGAAGGGTAATTCCATTTAGGGTTCCCTCGAAAAGAAACTCTCTCTCAAATACAACCGTGATTGTGGCTGGGAATCTGAAAAGGAAAACACGAAACGGGTGGAAGGAATCGAAGATGGAATGCCGCTGCTCATGTTTACCTAAGAATTTGTGGTGAGAATCATGCAGGATCCGAAGATGGAATGTCTCACAGAATTGGGAGAAAGGAGGAGATAGGGGGATGAGCTGATTTGGGGGTTAAGGAATGGAGAGGCGAGATTGACACAGTGATGCAGTGTAGAGGTGAGAGAACCGGGGAGAAGAGACAATTTTGGGGATTTAGGGATTTAAGTGGATCCGGGTCAAGTGGGTACGGGTCAGGCAGGTATGGGGCGGTCCAATTATGGCTTGTTGGGCTCCGAGTTTGGGCCTTTTTTTCTTGGCACAGTGGGCTGAGGGGTTTTGGGCTCCGTTTTCTTTTGTTTTTTTTAATTAGTTTTTTTAATTACTTCTTTTTCTTTTATCACAATTTTTATTATTAATATTTTTATTATTATTTATATATTTTTTTATACATATATTATTATTTATTTTTTTGTATTATTTATTTCTTTTGTTATTTTATTTCTTTGTACCTGGACAAAATTAGGTGTTCACAGTTGCCCCTCTTTACTTGTTCCTTGAAGGAAAGATGAATGATCAGCGATCTTTTAGTTTTTTCATAATGAGCAAGTAAAGACCAAACATGAATTTTATCCAGTAACTTGCTGAACTGGCAAAGGATTCCTCGCTCGAAGTCCTGAGGGACTGTAAATCACTAAATTAGAGTTTAACACGGAATTTCTCTATTTTACTAGACAAACCGTAAATTGACGTACACAATAAAATGAATCAAACTGGTATAGAAGGATCGATGAACACAACAAATTGGAAAGAGATAATATGGAAGGATCAACGTACACATTAAATAGAAAGGAATTGGTACAAAAGAATCGATGTACACAAAAAATTGGAAGGAATTGGTATGGAAGGATCAACATACACAAAAAATTGAAAGGAATTGGTACAAAAGGATCAATGTACACAATAAATTGGAAGGAATTGGTACAAAAGGATTGATGTACACAATAAATTGAAAGAAATTGGTACAGAAGGATCGATGTACACAATAAATTGAAAGGAATTGGTACAGAAGGATCAATGTACACAATAAATTAGAAGGAATTGGTACAGAAGGATCGATGTACACAATAAATTGGAAGTAATTGGTATGGAGTGATCAACGTACACAACAAATTGAAAGGAATTGGTAAATAAGGATCAATGTACGCAATAAATCAAAAGGAACTTATACGGAAGAATCGACATACACCATAAATTGGAAGGAATTGGTACAAAAGGATCAATGTACACAATAAATTAGAAGGAATTGGTACAGAATAATCAATGTACACAATAAATTGGAAGGAATTGGTACAGAAGGATCAATGTACATAATAAATTGAAAGTAATTGGTACGGAGGGATCAACGTACACAACAAATTGATAGGAATTGGTACAGAAGGATCAATGTACGTAATAAATCGAAAGGAACTTATACAGAAGAATCAACGTACACCATAAATTGGAAGGAATTGGTACAGAAGGATCAATGTACATAACAAATTAGAAGGAATTGATACAGAAGAATCAATGTACATAATAAATTGAGAGGAAATAGTATGGAAGGATCAACGTACACAATAAATTAAAAGGAAATTGGTACAGAAAGATCAATGTACATAATAAATTGGACAGAATTTCTAATCCTGAACCTACTAATAAAGAAACTATGTATCATCCCAAAATAATGGTAAGGTGCAAACATGAGTCGTATATTCCATATTTATGTCAAAAGATGCCTAACAAATATGATGCTAATGTAATAAAGATAGTATGGGATGGAGTTAGCTCTTTGAAATAAAAATTTTGAAACATGCACTATAATCCCAAGAAAGGCCTGCCAAGCATATTCCCTTTCTTCCACTTTCTTATACTTCTATGAAATTGTGTCGAGCCAGTCAGAAGTATTTATTCTCGATGCCTGGGCATTATTATTTCATACTTAGAATCTGTTCATTTGGATAAGGTTTTGAAGTCAAACCAACCGATTCAAAAGGGGTCCCCGCTATTTTTGTAGGGCATAACCTATCACATCCAAGTACTCTGGAGTAATATGCAGTTCAAATATTATCGAAAGAAAAAGGCAATTAAGATAGAAGTTAATTGAATGAACAGAACTTCTTTTATTTGCATAAAGTTTGTCAGCTAAAAAGGTGCTGAATACAAATTCTTCTGTCATTGATGACCGAACGTCTAAACAACAGAAAGGAAATATTTTAAACAGAATGTAATTGTAAATATTGAATCTTCTAGAGCTTTTACATAAACAAGAAAACAAATACAAGGGAAGGTTGTCTTAACTAGATTCTTCAATGTCCATAAAACTCTTAATTCCCAAATTGAAACTGATATGTATTTTCGATTTCTTTGAGGGAAGTGGTGCCAATGCCAATGAACACTCTTCAAAATTGCCCCATTACTCTTCAAAATTGCCCCAGTCTTGATGAATGCCTAATTGCCCCACCTTTGACTTGTGGGTTCTCATTGATTCAAGCATCACTTCTACACTTTAGCCGCCCTTTCGGGTTTTTGACTTAAAGGTGTTTTTTTTCTCTTTCTTTTTTTTTCATTTTTGTGCCTAATTTTTTCCTAGGCTGCCTTCTCAGGTTTTCAACCTAGTGGCTTTTTTTTGGCATAATAGCGTTTAACTACATCAGAATTAATTGATTTAGCCAATTCCTGCTCGTCTATGTCAGTGAGGATTAAGGCTCCTCCTAAAAAAGCTTGCTTGACGATATACATCCCCTCATACACAGGAGCACACTTTCCTCTGGCATCCTCCTGATTAAGGAGAATTTTCTGAAGTACTAAGTCTCCAGTTTGGAATTCTCGTGGCCGTACTTTTTTATTGAAAGCTCGAGCCATCCTCTTTTGGTATAATTGACCGTGGCATACGGCAGACAATCGCTTCTCCTCAATTAGATTCAACTGCTCATATCGAGCTTCGGCCCATTTGGCTTCTTCAAGCTGTGCTTCCATAAGTACCCTTAGAGAAGGGATTTCTACTCCAATTGGAGTCATTGCTTCCATCCCGTATACCAATGAATAAGGCGTTACCCCAATTGATGATATAATGCAAGTATGGTATGCGTAGAGTGCGTATGACAACTTTTCATGCCAATCCTTGTAGTTGACCACCATTTTCCCCAATATTTTTTTGAGGTTCTTATTGGCTGCTTCTACTGCCCCATTCATTTGCGGTCTATATGGCACTAAATTATGGTGTTTGATCTTGAATTGCTCACACAGCTTTTTGACTTCCAAGCCACTCAGATTAGGTGCATTGTCAGTGATTATTCTTTCTGGGACTCCATACCGACATATGATATTGAGCTTGATGAATTTCATAAACACTTTCTGAGTGATCATGACATACGATGCCGCTTAGACCCATTTAGTGAAGTAGTCGATGGCCACTAAAATGAAGCGATGTTCATTGGACGCCTTAAAATTGATGGGTCCGATCACATCTAAACCCCACATGGAGAATGGCCAAGTGGCCATCAAGTTATGGAATAAAAACGGGGGAGCATTAATCTAATTTGCGTAAACTTGACATTTATGGCATTTTTTACAGAAATTGATGCAATCTTTCTCCATGGTGGTCCAATAGTAACCACACCTTAGAATCTAACGGGTCATCATGTGTCCATTAGCATGAGTCACACAGGTACCTTCATGTATTTCCACCATGATTTTTTGTGCTTCTCTATCATCCACACAACGAAGTAACATTCCGTCGTATCCTCTTTTATATAGTACTTCTCCACTAAGAAGGAAATTGGCAGCCAATCGCCTAATAGTTTTCTTATCATTCTCATCTATACCCATGGGATATTGATGAGTCTGAATATAACATTTGATATCTGTGTACCATGGTTGTTCCTCACTTTGTTCAATATTGAGGCAATATGCTAGATTATTGTTAGACCTAATATTAATAGGTAAAACTTTACTTTCTTGGTTCAACCTGATCATAGCTGCCAATGTTGCTAGTGCATCGACAAATTAATTCTTATCTCTGGTTATATGTGTGAAGGAGATTTCTTCAAATTCTTTGATCAATTCTGATAAATATTTCTGATACGGTACCAATTTTGTGTTCCGTGTTTTCCATTCTCCCTTAACCTGGTAAATAATGAGAGCAGAATCACCGAACACCTCTAGCTTCTTTATATTCATGGCTAAAGCTTCTTGCAGCCCATTAATACAGGCTTCGTATTCAGCGATGCTGTTTGTACAATCAAAATCTAGCTTTATGGCAACTAGGAACTGTTTTCCTTCTGGAGAAATGATAACAACTCCAAGGCCATTTCCATGGATATTTGCTACCCCATCAAAGTACATTTTCCAATTTCCTTCTTCGTCGGACTCTTCAGCATGTAGAATATCCTCGTCTGGGAATTCAGAATCTACCAGATGATGTTCACTCACTAGGTTATCTGCTAAATGATATGCGACGACACTTCTTTTTACTGCCTTGGCCATAATGTACTTGATATCATACCCCGAAAGTATGGCTTGCCATTTGCTAACCCTTCTCGATAAGTGAGGTTTTTCAAATTCATACTTCAACGGGTCAATTCTAGAAACCAACAAAATAGTATAGTAGGCCATATACTGATGAAGCCTCTTAGCAGTCCAAATGAGAGCACAACATGTCCTTTCGATTGAAATATACCAACTTTCGCATTCATTAAACTTCTTACTTAAGTTGTAAATTGCTCTTTCCTTTCTGCTATTTTCTTCATACTAAGCAAGCATTGCTCCCATTGATGTTAAGAGAACAGAGAGATACAACAGTAAGGGTCTACCAGGAATAGGTGGCATTAAAATTGGTGGATTTTGTAGGTATGATTTCACCCTATCGAAAGCTTCTTAGCATCCCTCATTCCATTCTCTAGGGTTGTGCTTTCTCAATAGTTTGAACATTGATTCGTGGTGAAGGCATATCTTGAATGGCCTTGATTTTATCAGGGTCAATCTGAATTCCTTGTTGGCTTATGATGAAACCTAGCAACTTCCCCGATAAAACCCCAAATGTGCATTTATTGGGGTTTAAACGAAGCTTGTATTTTCTTAATCGTTCGAACAACCTTCTTAGTACTGCCACGTGACTTTCTTCACCATTGGATTTGGCTACTGTGTCGTCCACATACACTTCTATTTTCTTGTGTATTAGATCATGGAATAAAGCTACCATGGCCCTCTGATAAGTAGCTCCTACGTTTTTTAACCCAAATGGCATTACTCTATAGCAGTATGTTCCCCACTGAGTGACAAAAGTTGTCTTCTCTTTATCTGCCTCATCCATGAGAATATGATTATACCCTGAATATCTGTCCATGAACGAGTATCTAAGGTTAACAGCTGTGTTATCTACTAACACATCAATGTAAGGCAAAGGAAAGTCATCTTTAGGGCTTACTTCATTCAACTTCCTATAGTTAACACACATCCTCACCTTCCCATCCTTCTTGGGGACAAGTACTATATTTGCCACCCACTCTGGGTATTGAGTTACTTCAATAAAACCGGCTTCTAACTGTTTTACTACTTCTTCCTTAATTTTTAAGGATAGCTCCGATCTCATTCTCCTTAACTTTTGCCTTGTAGGTGTGTAGTTAAGGTTTAAATGAATTTTATGTGTTGCTATTTTGGGGGCTAAGACCCGACATATCTTGGTAAGACCATGCAAAGACATCTATGAATTTCTTAAGGAGTGCAACCATTTGTTCATGTTCCCGGTTATTCACAAGCTTGAGTTCTTTCTTGTCTTCTTCTGTTCCTAGATTTATTATTATGTTTTCCTCATTGTGAGGACCCATTCCTCTTTCGGATGATTCAATCATCTTGGAAAATCTTTCCACTATTTCGTTATCCTCTTAATCGCAATCATACATATCAATTTCAATATGAGAATCGATTAATGGACGTTAAGTAATTTCGTAAAGATGAGGATTTTGGGAAGAAACAAATTCCCTAGATCATGATAATGAAAACAAATTAAAATGGTGACAAGAAAGAAAATAAACATGGAACAAAGATGTGATGAAATGAACTGGATATTTTATTTCTCTGGATAATTTAAGTCTGACATTTAAGTAATGTTTTACATGACTTCGGACATCAGTCAAGTGAACTAAAAAATACTCTCTTAAAACTAAATATTACTCTAAAGTGCATATGTCTGGAATCGGCCTCACATCCCAATTATCAAGTGGCTGGCCTTCATGGTCTGGCTTGATTCAACTTTCTTGACCTTCTCCACCGTCTAAAGTGTTTACAGCCCTGTCCAGCTGCATGACATGGTGTGCTAAAAAAGTTTGGTGGATATGAGGTATGCTCCTATTGCCTTTCTTCTCAGGCTTGAACTCGTATCCCAAACCATGATGGCCCACATTCTCAATGACCTCGATGGGTGCTGGTATGCCTTGCAGACTTTGGCCTAAACCCTTTCTTGGCTGATATCTATACTTTTTGGCTTGGCAGCCTACTTCCATGTAGTCGTCTTTTCAGAAATTTCCAAAGCTTGAAAGGAATTTCCAAGTCCTGGTCAATGGCGTCAACATAAGGGATTGATGACAGCTTTGAGACTAACATCTCTTCTTTGCTTTTCGGACAATTATGACCTTCTTTCCCACGATAAATTTGAGCCTTTGGTGCCATGATGAAGGCACAACTCCTGCTGCATGGATCCAAGGTCTTCCCAATAACAGTGAGTATGAAGGCTCGATGTCCATGACCTGGCATACTGCCTGGAAGGTACTTGGACCTATCTCTAGCTTCAGAGTGATATAGCCTTTAACTTCTCTTCTTGTGCCATCAAATGCTCGTACTAAGAGGTCACTTGTCTGCATGCTTTCTATATTGACAGGCAATTGTAGTAGAGTTGAGTATGGTAGCATGTTCAACGACGAACCATATCTTCTATAATGCTTTCTTGTGTATCTCTGAGCCAAGAATCAGTGACAAGAATGAAATCTTGGCTTGTACCTTCCCTAGCTGCTCCACAATGTCATATTCACTTTGCCTTATTATTTTGAGGAACTTGTCCTCCTGATTGAGGTTTGGCTCTGGTATGGGCTCCACTATCGCTTCTTTGCCCTTGCTTTTTATTTCCAAGTTTTTGGGGGCATATACCCTACCGCTTCGGGTTACGCTTCCCATAGCCAAGTTGTTTGTACTAGTGTCCCCTTGATCCGGAGGTAACTCTGTAATTGTTATAGGATTTTAAATAGTCACTATTGGGTTGTATACCCAAGGGACTGCTTTATCACTAGCGTAAGGGAACGGTGCTGGTGTACTGATTATTATGACCGGTGTTGGTATTGTATTTGCAGGTGGTGTTTGTCAGGTTATGAGGGTTATAGATTTGGGAAAAAACCATTCTCTACTGATCACTGCGACTTCTGGTATTTGCTCCTTCCTTGATAGTTGTATAACTCCCAAGGTGATCAATCTTTGTAAGGCGTGCTGGAACGTCTTGCAGTGTTCTATATCATGCCATTGGGCTGATTGGTGATAGATGCAATAAGCGTTTAGGTCAAGATGTTCCTCATCTAAATTCATCTCTCCAGGGTTCCCCACATCAAACCCTGATGAACTTAGATTCTCAAAGATTTACAGCTTGGTCATTTTTATCTCTGAGACTTTTCTTATGGAACCCCGTCCTTCTAAAATAACATCAACTTGATTATTATCCTGATGGTTAGGAAGGGGGTTGGTGTTGATATTGGGATTTATGTAGTTCATCTTTAAGGCCCCGATTTTAATTAACTTCATGACCTGTCTTTGGAAGGTCTGACAGTTTTCTATTGAATGCCCTGCCACACCATAGTGGTATATACACTGTTCGTTTGACTTATACCACGATGGGTAGGGGGTTGAATTGGTTCAGTGGGCACTGGGCTAATGAACCTCTCATCAAATAGCTTCTTAAGCAGATCTATGTTGGATATTTGGAAGTCCAGGAATGGTTCTAAATTTTGGTTTTACTTGTTTTGCTGGAAATTATTTCGTCCTTGTCCGGATGTCTATCGTTGGTTATAATTGGATTGGTACCCTTGCCCTTTATTTTGGTAGCAGGGACAAGAGTCATTTTGGTAATCCTAGCGGTTGTCCTGCATATAACCGACTTTAGGCTCTTTCTTCTTTTGCAAGAAGTTCCTCTTCTGATTTGATCCGTTGGGCTCATTACTTCTCACTTGGATTTTTTTGTTTTGGATCAACACTTCTATCCTCTCGCCTGTATTGATAAGGTCCGAGAAATCATTAAAAGCACTACCTACCATGAGCCCCACATATGAAGATCCTAGAGTTCTCAAAAAATACGAGCAGGTTTCAGAATTTGCCATTGGAGGTTGGACCTCGGACTCCAGTTTCTGCCATCTCTGTGCATACTCTTTGAAGGTCTCTTTTTCTCGCTTTTGCATAACCTGGAGTTGCTCCCTAGTTGGGGCCATATCAAGGTTAAACCTATATTATTTGAGGAACTCGTCGGCTAGGTCCTCTCAACTGTTGACTCTAGAATGATCTAGCTTCATGTACCACTGTAAAGTGACACTGGTTAAACTCTTATGAAAGAAATTTAATAGCAGCCTTTCATCGTCCCCAGTGACTGCCATCTCAGTGCAATATGATCTTAAATGATACTGGAAATTTGTATTTCCATCGTACTTCTCAAACTCGGGCACTTTAAAATCTTTAGGAATAGTGACATTGGGGGCAGCCGTAATTCCTTGGCGCTGACAGCCCCGAATCCCCCATTCCCTGAATAGCACGTAGTTTCTTTTCGAGACTGTGAACTTGCTCGAAAACTTTTCTCTCCTTCTCAGTTTCTTCATCCCTTGTAGGGGGAGCAATGGGCACTTGATCAAATCCAAAAGTACTATGCAGAGCTGTATTCCCCGCGCCTGGGGGGAACGTGGCTACTGGCGATGATTTTAGGATATTGTTAACCATTAAACTAGCATCCCTAACGCTTGACCAGCATGGAAAGTTTCTTGCTATTGTGGGGGAGTTTCCTTACTCCTCATATTTTCTGTGATAAACTCTATGAACTTGGTCATTTGATCTTGCAACTTATCAATGCAATCATCTAGCCTTTGGACATTTTCAGCATTGGACACCTCGATCAACATAGCAACTGACCTAGTACAAATTTGGCGAATAGATTGGGTGCACTTGGCTAGACCTTTTCTCAGAGCTGCAATGATGAAATGATGGTTATCTTCCTATAGAATTAAAACAATGCGTATTGTCAATGTCTAATTAAAAATTTTTATTACCATTAAGGCTTGGCCTCATTTGTGTTTAAATTTTTATGGCAAAGATTGGCATTAAAATTCATCCTTGATCATGCTCCTATTGAGAGTACAATACCCTACAACAGAAAACATGGTATACGATATACAGGGATCCATGTCACGTGTTTATCGTTTCAAAAGAAATTCAAGTCCTATGTTCTTTTGAAAGTACAACACTTTACAAAAGTAAACATAGTTAGTGAACACCTAGGGAAATGTTAAATTATCACGTAGGTGTCACCTTATTGCGGCTTTGTTTACACTGCTTGAGGAATTGTGAGAGCACGGCATTTTATAGAAGAACATGGTGAGCAATTCATATGCTTGATTAAGTACACAGTTGTGAACAAAAGATTTGGATTTTATTCATTGATCCCAAGAAATACAATATTCATGGTTCAAATACATTTATCCAAACGATAAATAAGCTCCTTACATAAGCCTAGGAAAGCTACTAAATCAGGAGACGATCCTGGTACTACTGTCGCTTCTGCCCGATGAAACCTTTCAATAAATTCTGACAGTTTGTCTTGCACCTTTCTTCGCAAGTGTCCAAGAGCCGAGTGGCAATGTCATAAAGTATATGATAATAATTCCTCCATTCTGCTTTCAAATGTTCTTTCTGATTAAGGTATGCCATAAGATCTGCTGACGCTGGCTCAATCATATTTAGAACAATTTGATTCATGTTATTCAGGCAGGCTATCTCTGCTTTGCATCCGCTAAAATTTTTGGCAGAAAGGTGTTGGTAGATTGCTCTCGTGCTAAAAGATCATCAGCTTGCTTTAACTTTTTCTTGGCCTAAACCTCGTTACTCTCCATGTGTTGAGCATTCCTCCTAACTTGCTCCAGATCTTGTATCCAGAGTTCTTGATGCTGCCGGAGTTTTCCTTTGTCTGCCCGAATTCTTTTTTCTAGCTCTCTTACCCACTGACTTAGAATCTCATTTGCTCGGGTTAAGCTTAAATTTTCTTCTTTAATCACTGCCATACTTGCTTCCAAGGTTTCTACTTTAACCTCGAGCTTTTGTTATTGCTCAGAAGTAACTAGCAGCTGTTGTGCAGGTGGAAGGTTTTCTTGCTTTTGGTCTACCCATTCATAATACTCTTTGGTAGCCCCTATGGTCCTTTTCCCTAACTCTGACTTGCCCATAATTCTCTTGTCGTCCTAGGCGTGCCTAATTTTCATAATTAGGTTTCTGTTTTCCCTTTGATCATAATAAAAGGAAAAACCTTCGGTTATCATCCTGGTCGACACCTTCTGTAGGAAAGCCAATTCTGAGTGCCACTGTCGAGGAGTAAGAAATGCAACTTGTGACGCCCATTAAAGGCACGAAAGGAAAACTACCATAGTTGTATATTATTTCCTCCCCATTCCACCACGATAGTTTCCACAGAACTTCCTCATTTTTGGTGTTGTGCAACAATTGTTCCCATTCAATCACATTCTAGTCTTCTATCTTCAAAGCGATGAAGAAATCAAATGGTCACAAATTCGGCATTCTCAAATTCGGTAGTTTCCCTAGAAGATGAGAAACTAACCAAATATACAACATGGGCAGACAGCATTTGAGCTTTCCTCCTTGATGTTCTTTAGAAAAATTTAGGGTAAGGAAGGACTCTGCCATGATAGCCGGTATAGGATTAATTCCATAATGTTTCATAGCATAATAAACACTGACAGCACCTCTACCCACAAAACTGACTGCTGAAGGGAATAGTACCAATCCATATATCATCATTGACAGTACTTCTGCCACTAAGGCCCACTGTTTTTCTTTGACCAGTTCTTCTATATACTTCTTAAGGTACGCTTGAGGTAACCCCTCTGCCTGTCCTCTTTTAGCCATTTTTGACTGAACCTCGGTAGTATCTTTGTTCAAAAGACTTGCTATGAACTTATCTGATATACTACAGCCTGAGTAAAAGAGAACTTTGGTGGATTGTGACACAGACAAATTGATCATTGTGCCATACTCTTTTATAGTTAGAGTGAGATGGGCTTGAGGCAATGCAAAACTCCTAAGTGATGGGTCCCAGAATTTTTACAAAGCAACAAGGGCTGAAGACTGAATCGTATGTTGATCAAATTTAGGATTTTCTCATGTCTATTCTCTATTGATTCTCGAAACATCCGAGGTAATGACCTCTCAACAACCCTTATTTTCTCCAAAGCTGCCATTTGTGCTGATACGCCCTTTTTTTTCTTAGTTTGACTCATTTTAATGCCAATCTTTGTTTTTTGTTCAAAAATTTTGACACCAAACCTATAATGGTAAAGAAATATGAGGAAGTGTAAAAATCAATTTTATGCATGCTGATGCCAAATGCAAGATCAAATTTAAGGATAAGAGAGCACGCTCTTTAGTGTCCTAATTAGGTTTGATTCTTCCTATGAGATTGTTTCTAAGGTCATAATAGTGTAAGATTTTGGGTAGTTCTATGTTCCTCACAAGAGTGGCTTTAGAACATATTGCCTCTACTAGAATAGTAAGGATCTCAACTCCCTAGTTTAATTGCATGGATGGGCAGAGCCTCCACATGAACCAACCAAGCAAGTGAGTTAACAATCTGAGCGAAGGCTTTCATGAATACCTAGGGGAATCCCACTAGGCATCGCTACACCACCTTCATTTCTCTCCTAGGGTTCACACAGACCCGGGAATAGGGCCCAATAAGTGTGTGTAAAGAACGTGAATGGTGCACAGTGTGTGATGAGCATGTAAGCTTTAGTCCTAATATTTACCCAAAGGAAACCCCAAAAGGAAACATAATAAAGCAGTTATTTGTCATCTACCCTAGAGTATGAACAGGTATCGCAAATATTGTACTCTACCTTATGGTTCCAATAATTCATGCCATATGAGAAGCAATTAAACACGCACACTTAGAGTTGCAATAAAATAACATAGGTACAGCATCCAAAATAGATATTTGTAAGCAGCAATAAATAATTAAAACTAAAGAAATAGATGGGGTAATAATATATTAAAAATAATACAAAGCACAAACAATTCATAACAGGCTTGGCTCTCTAACTAATCCCCAGCGGAGTCACAAACTGTCACAACGTGACAACCGATGGAGAACTATCATTTTATGACCTTTTGGGGCGCGTAAGGGAAAACGCAGAGAAAATGGGAGTCGCCACCAATTAATTAGAAGGATAATTGGGATCCTTAAAAAAGAAAGGAAAACTGGTCATCGGAACCAGAGGAAAGGTTCGGGAGTCTAATTACATGCGGGAAAGGTGTTAGGCACCCCACAACGTCCATCACTAAAGATGGTTACCCTAAATTATTCGTACTTTAAAAATTTTAATTTATTTAAATTACCCCCTTTTATTAATAAAAAATAAAAAAATAATAGAGAAAGATGGAGAAATAAATAACTAGACCTGCCTTACCAAGTAAGTGCTTACGTACCCCGAAAGGGATCAAGGTCAACGTAGTTCGAAATATTTGGATAAGTCGATTAGGTGAGATGTATGATCTCAGACTAGATGATGTTAGGACATTAAGGGAATATAAAATTCCACTTAAAGCCTGAAAAATGAATTAGGAATGGAACATTGGAAAGAATATTCCTTCACTGAATGCCTGACAAAATTGAGACTTTGGGAAAATAAAATTCCACTAAAGGTCTGGAAAGAGAAATAAGTAGGACCTCAGGGAAGATGAACTTCCACTGAGAGCCCGTGAGATTTTAAGGACATTAGGGAGTATGTAACTCCACTGGATGTCACGAAGATTTGGACTTTGGAGAAGGTAAACTCCTACTAAAAGTCCTTGAAAGTTGGTCATTGGGGCAAGAATATAATTCATGAAAGTAGTTAGGCAAGAACGTAAGTCATGGAAATAGTAGGGCTGAAATGCAATTTTTGAAAACTGGGGGTCGAAATATAATTAATAAAAGTGATGGGGCCAAAATGTAATTACCCAAAAATAATGGGCAAAAATGAAATTGATAAAAGGTTTAGGGCCAAAAATATAATTTAAGTAAATAATAGGGCCAAAAAGTTGTTTAAATGTTATTGAAACCATAATTGTATTTAAAGAATTGAGAACAATCAATGTAAGATTTCAAAAACATTGAGTTTGAATTTTTTTTTAAGGGTTAACTCAACAATATTGGGCTTTTACTAAATTCAGGCCCTTGAAACCCAATTAGAAAATTAGCTTATCTTATCTTTGGAGTATTTGGCCATTGGAGCCATTTAGAAACATTGGGTCTTGAACCCTTTTTTTATAAAAATGATTCCATTAGGCCTTTGAAACCCTTAAAATTAATTTGAGTGGTTTTTGGACCCTTCATTAACTTATTTGAGCATTTGAAATCCCATATTAAAAATTTGACTTTGGGGAAATGGAATCAAATATACAATAAGGATCTGAAGACTCAAACTACCTTCCTAGGCTGTATACCTTAACAATTTAGCATTTGCATGTTATTATGTTTCAAACAATAGGAAATACAGAGGACAAATAAAGAAAAGGTTAACTAAAAAAAAAACTATCAAATAAAAATGTATCTACATATTGGCCATAAAGCAATATTAAATGGCAAAGGGGATCCCCTTTAAGACACCCCATAGAAATTTTAAAAGGACACCTTCAGTGGCAGCAGAACACAGAAACCAAAAGGGTTTAGTGTCAATGTATGTATTTATGTGACAAAATCCCAACTCACATGCAATCACAGTCCTAGCAGGCATTCAACTCCTAAGGCTCAAGAAAATAGGTTTAATCATCCAGAAGGAGACTATGCCTTCAGCTATAGTGGCATTACTCAAATGAAATGCACAATAAACTTGTTTTAATTAAAATATTAGCTTAGAGTAAAGAGTATCATCAGGTACTTCACCAACCAGTCAAATTTAGAATACACCATTAGTACTATACCTAAACCGAAACAAAGCCACACTGGATAACATGACCAGCCAGAATTAATACCATGAAAGGCCTACTAATCATATTAAAGGGACCTATTTCATACAAAACGATGAGGTATAACCGGGTAGTCCAGAACTGACCACCAAGCATAGCTTGATAATCCAACGTTTATGTCATTCAAGAACAACACTAACATAATGATTCAACATGGATTCATACCAAACAGGATTAGCCTACTAATTCAAAACCCATAATGCCAAAAGTAACCTAAACATGATAACAGAATTAATACCCTCTCAAATACTAGCCATAGATCAGGACATTTCTAAGCCAAAATTAGAATCAGAATTTGTTACCTCCCAACAATTCAGAGTCAGATTTAATACTACCATCCATAAACAGAACAATGAAATCCACTCAACTAATATTCCAGAAGGTATGTCATTCTAAAATGAAATAATTACAAATTCAAATCCATGAAATATCAAAATTTGCCAACCAAACAGAGAAGAAGGTGCCTAAATAAACAAACATAGAAGTTGGGTTTATGTCAAAATGAATTAATCTCCATCGAACCACAAATTACATAACCCCTCAGAAATAAACAACAAGAAATAG
Organism: Ceratonia siliqua; assembly: GCA_034509205.1. Taxonomy (NCBI): domain Eukaryota; kingdom Viridiplantae; phylum Streptophyta; class Magnoliopsida; order Fabales; family Fabaceae; genus Ceratonia; species Ceratonia siliqua. The sequence goes on from JASKGM010014727.1 coordinate 20,038, forward strand.
GTTAATCCAATATTAATCCGATTCCTATCTTCCAAAGATTGTATAACATCAAATTCACACATTAAATACTAGATAACATAGATGATGGATTACCTAGCAGCAAACTCAAAATCCCAACAGAGACCACCAAAACGATGATGTCGTTCTTTTGTTTGCTGGCTCTCGATTTTCTGGGGTTAATTTTTCTCCAAGGAAGACCCTTTTGATTCTCCTATCCCCTTTCTTTGGTGATTCTCCTCCTTTTTATAGCCGTAGATTAGGGTTTAGCTTCCTGAACCAAATCCCTTTCCCGTGATTTGAATGAAACTATGGGTAATCTAACTTGGAATTTCTTTTTCGCCCTCTTCAACTGAGTCTTCGTATCCCTTCAATCACGGAATTGGGTGAAGAAAAGAAGGGTAATTCCATTTAGGGTTCCCTTGAAAAGAAACTCTCTCTCAAATACAACCGCGATTGTGGCTGCGAATCTGAAAAGGAAAACACGAATGAGTGGAAGGAATCGGAGATGGAATGCCGCTGCTCGGGTTTACCTAAGAATTTGTGGTGAGAATCATGCAGGATCTGGAGATGGAATGTCTCGCAGAATTGGGAGAAAGAAAGAGACGAGGGATGAACTGCTTTGGGGGTTAAGGAATGGAGAGGCGAGATTGACGCGGTGATGTGGTGTAGAGGTGAGAGAACCGTGGAGAGGAGACAGTTTTGGGGATTTAGGGATTTAAGTGGATCCGGGTCAAGTGGGTACGGGTCAAGCGGGTATGGGGCTGTTCGGTTATGGCTTGTTGGGCTCCGGGTTTGGGTCGTGTTTTTTTTTTTGGCACAGTGGGCTGAGGAGTTTTGGGCTCCGTTTTCTTTTGTTTTTTTTAATTTGTTTTTTTAGTACTTCTTTTTCTTTTATCACAATTTTTATTATTAATATTTTTATTATTATTTATATATATATATATATATATTTTATATATATATTATTATTTATTTTTTTGTATTTATTTTCTTTTGTTATTTTATTTCTTTGTACCTGGACAAAATTAGGTGTTCACATCTATCATATACATTTGCAAACAACAACATCCTTTAAAACCTACTTTTCAACAACACATGGTTATATAACAATAAACTCCAAGATAGTCATTAAAAAAACTCCACATCTCTTCAAATTATCTGCCATTAAATCAGCCTTAATTGTGAGATTTGAACTACCAAGCAAGAAGAAGGTTGTGTTTGAAAGTTTAAAGGATAGTAATGATGCAGTTAAAGCCATATAGAGTGAGATAAACATGTTCAAAAACTTCTGGATGATACTGCTGAACCTAGAGCTTATCAAGATGGGAGCTTAACATAACTATATCTCACATTTGCTGCCTTTAGTAACTAGCTGTTATTTTAGGATCATTGCACTAGGTTTGCACTAGTTTGATGGAAAACTCTAGCAGAAGGGTATTAGAACAGTCTCTTTATGAAGGGATAAGGAAGAAGCAGTTACAACTATAGCAGAGATAATTTGATAGAAAGTAGTTTTGTCAAAGCATCATTGTCTCTACAACAAAAATTGGAGCATAATTACTCTTGCTTCATCTGCATAATTAATAACAAAATAGGTTTCTAAATTGAAAACTGGAAGCCCCTCCTACTACAACACTCAACTTGAGAAGTAATTCACTAAATGATCGCAACAAGGAATAACCCAGGGCGTATAAGGCTATTCCAATAGGAAAAACAACTCTATGCTCTAAACTCAAACAGTGTAGATGAACATGTAGTGTACATCCATATCAGCTCCTCCATTAGCCCTTACTATGTCATTAGATACGCAATTTGTTCCTTTCAAGAAATAAGAAGCATATGGTATGAACAGTTAATGTCATGTAAACTGTGAATCAACTCTAGAACCATCCAACGCGTAGTCTATTTTAAACCATACTTCTCTCCCTAATAATGCAATTAACTCCAGCATCGTTAATCATTACAAATAAAGAGAATACCAAGCTCCAAAACACACAATACAAAGAACAATGAATGAATAAACAAGGAGCATATGGCAAACTTCCCCAAAACCCCTTTCCTAAACAACATAAACTAAACACATCCAAATCACTAAAAGGCATAGTTAAATTTTCTTGGCACAATAGATTTAAGAAGAAGGATGACTAATTTTATATTGTCTCATAATAGCTGGCTGAAGAGGAAAAGATCAATTAACACCCTCTCAAATAGGAATCACCATACTACACAACATCAGTGATGATAAAATACTTGCAAGATTGTTTACTGTAACGAACACAAATGAATAGAAGAATATCATCCATTTTTATATCTTCCTAAGATCATCACTTCCCACCTTTACTACCTTAAACTTTTAACTCACCAATCTTATATAGAAATATATTCTCTTTTTTACAAAACACCATACTTATGAGCTAGACAAGACAATGAATAAAAACAGTGGCAAACCAAGAAGGGAAATGTTGAATTTGAATTCAGTATCCAATCGAACATATCTGATCTAGGCTGAATTATTCCTGATTGACATCATGATAGACAAAAAAATTGAAAAAACACAAAAAAAAAATAAAAATAAAAATAGCAATGGCAAGATCATCCCACAAATAAATCATACCAGCTCCAAATCTAACATTGACAAAGTTTACCAATGATATAATGTTTTAGTACTAGATTCATGTTCATCCAAAATAACAAAAAAAAAATTATATATATATATATATATATCAAGTACCATTTTTAAAAACCTTTCAATGCAATTGTAGTGATTTATGCTTTCAAGCTTCAAGTAACTTCTACAAAGTTTTTGAGGATGACCACCAAAGTTAGATAGGATTTACATACTATCTTTTGCTTTATCTCTTTAATTTAGATTACCAGTATTCTTTATAATTGAAATGCACTATACCCTTCAAAGTGAATGCATTGAAGCCCATATCTAAATAAATAAAATATCTATTCCTAATCGAATGGAAAGTTGGGATAAAAGTGTGAGTTGGGTTGATTTCAGGTATAAGAGAAAAGATGTTAACATTGTACATTAATTGGTTGTCTTAATTACAGTAAAAATCCATCTCTAATGGGTGGCCTTAACTAGAATTCAATGTTGAATCTATTACCTATAAAGCTTTGTTTAAAGGGAAGGACATAGCAAAGCCAAAGCAGGTGGAGTCTTCATTATTCAAGTATAGTAGGAAGCATAATCTAAAACGAAATGTATTTTTGATAATAGAAACAGAAATTTTACATAATGCAATTTTAAACAATTTAGAAATTGTGCAAGTCGGTATACCACTCTCCCAAATTCATAACTTGAATGCACATGTCTAGCAAGAAAGTTATCCAGGCATCTCAATTTGAAAATGTCCAGAAGTGAACTCACACAAGAAAAGATTTTCAAGTGAAAATTGGTCAACAATCTGGAGCAAAACTGCGAGCATGGAGATAACAAATAAAATAAACCAAAATCTTCCCAACAACCCACTATTCAACACACAACCAACATCAGGGGGAATGAAAAAAAAAAACAAAATGACCTACCAATAGAGAGATGAAATCGACGAGGAGATGAGAGCATTAGGACGAGAAAAATTTTATTTTCACTAGGAGAATAAAATATGCACCAACAATGTAAAATGAGGGAAAAAACATGGAACAAATTAACAATGCCCTAATAAGAAGAAAGGAACAAATTATAGTACAAATAAAGAAATTCTCAACAAATTCACACCTGCCAAACAAATAAGGAACAAATTACAGTATAGATAAAGAATTTTCCAACAAATTCATACCTGCCAAATGCCCTTAGACGAGATGCAGACCGAGATGAACGAGGCAGTCGTTGTCCAATGGAAGCGCGTCTTCGATGGTGGCCGGAGAGGAAGCACACTCAACATTTGGAATACTCAGTGGGCGGTAGAGATGAGATGGAGTATTCTGAAAGAGAGGATAATGATATGGAGGAGATGCAGGATAGACGAAGATGCAGGAAAGAGACGAGAATGAGATGGAGACCCATTTTGCAATATAAAGAAAACCATTCTGCAATTTAAAAAGATGAGCAGTTTAAAAAAAATACAGTTGAAAAAAATTGTTATCGATACTGTACTTGGGATTAGGGGTGTACACGGTGCGGTGCGGTGTGATTTTTCATAAAACGCACTGCATAAAGAAATGCGGTGCAGTGTGGTTTTAACCGCAAGTTTAATCGCAAACCTAAAAAATAGAAAATTTTGATACATAACCAACAAAATAACCCTAATTTAATAATTTAATAAATCAATCTCTACAATTGATTTTAAACAGAAATATAACACAACATTTTTCCCTTAAAAAAAGATTCATATTAAAAAAAGGATAAATGTAACAATGAATTCAACCAAACGACAAACTAAATGAAAAAATGAACACAAAGTTCTAAGTTTTTAAAATGAACATTATAGCAATAGCCAATGCCAATAGCAATTTGGTGAGACGAATCAAATTTAATAACCAATCATACACTATACATCAAATGCAGAGAGAGAAATAAAAAAGAAGCAAGAAAAAAATTTATTTTGGTAAAATGAAAAAAAAGCAAATTTTATCTTCAACCGAGTCTTCTTAGATCATTTTCATAAAATATTCTTTTTGGGTTCTCTATAAAGTTTTAAACAATTGGAAGTAAAGTAAGGTTTATATTAATGTGCAGTGCGGTGCAGATAAATCGGCGGCTTGAACTTCTCAAACCGCTAACCGCACCGCACATTGCAGTTAATTTATATTTTAAACCGCACCGCACTGCACCAATGCAGTTTTGCTATTAAAACCGCACCACTTTTCACCCCTACTTGGGATGGTAGAGTAGTAAGCCATTTTTAACGAAAGACTTGTGTCTTAGCAGAGGTAGTTAAAGTTTTATAGTTATTAATATTTTTATAAAAATAAATAAATATTATTTTGTAGTTTTTTCAATATCTGTAACCTAATATTAGTGATTTATTTAATTTTGAAATTATTTTAAATTTTCATTTTAAAAAAATAATTAAAGCTATTTAGAATTTTATAATTACTTCATTATTTTAATTTTTTTAACAAAATTATAAGAAAAGAATAAAAGTAATAAATGTACATATAATGAATGACATAGAACATTCGTAGAAGAAGCAAACATAAAATCAGATAAAACGACAACAACGATATTTTCTTCGGTTGCAACGCCACATATGATAAAAACACTATTACCAAAAAAATATTGCAAAGTATTTGTCATAAGCTTTTATTAAAAATAAAAAAGTTGAGCAAAAATAACAGAAAATTTTCTCACCACAAATATTTTTATTATAATGAGTAGATAGTTGAATTTGATTATAGGTAACATTATCTTACAATCTCATTTTAAGGTTATAAGATAATGTTAAGAATTTTAATTTTTTATTTTGTTATTTTATTATTTTTTTAATTTTTAATTTTTTAATATTATTTATTTATAATTTTTTTGTATTATTTATTTATAAGTAAAAAAATTTAAAAATTTTATAAAAATATATGATATAAAAAATAATTATTTAATTATTTAATTATTAGTGTGATATAATGAATAATTTTTGAGACTTGAGCGTTGGATGGTAGTGTTATAGAACATACAATTTTAATATTAAAATATTGCATTAAAAAATATTAAAAAATATTTTAATATTAAATTGGTCTGTTCTACAAAACAGAAGCACTCACCCGTTTTGATTCACGAGAGGAGGGTCGTTCACAGTACTCATCAATGGCGATCAAGGTGAGTCCTTCTCTCTCCCTACCATTGAACTAATCAATGGCACCATAGTTAGAGTTAGCCACGGTTCATGAACTATCGTTGGTAAATTATAGTGTTAACCATAAATTTTGGCAGGCATGGTTCATGGATGACAGCGATGAAGATCCAAGGCTTCCTCACTATCGCCCTAATGAACTTGTCTCCATGGATCAATTGGCAGGTCTCCTCTCTTTTCCTTTCTTTGTTTTTCTCTCTAGAAGAGTGAGAGATTTGTGTGAATATATATGATATATGCGTGGTTCTTTCCTCACGACATTACTGAAAATTGTAAATTTGCAGAATTGGGGGTCTTGTACCGGAAGCTGAATCCGAATGAATATGAGAATGATGAAGAGTTGCAGAAAATTAGAGAAACCAGAGGATACAATTACATGGTAATATTATATATTTTTTAAAAATTAATTTGTTTTTATTGAGTTTGTTTTCTTTAATTACAAGGCGCAAGATGTTTCTACTTCAAAACTTGCACATCATTCATAACTAGTGTTCTAAGTTGCTGAACCCAAGAAAAATGGGGAAATATTAAGTTTGTGGATTAAATCCATATCTTAGCATTTCTTTTAGTAGTGTAATTTGGATCACCTAAAAATATGAAATTCAATTCAATTCATTTCTAACTTTTTAATCTTGTTGTTTGGAATGTAATTTAGAATTTAACTGAATTCTTATTTTTTTTTAAAATATGAGTTTATTTTGTAGATTTCAATTCCTAAAAAAATTAATGGGATTTCATTATGGAGAATTCATTTAAAGTTGAAAAGACTACTTTATCCCTATAAGGAACTCCCCTTCCACCTCTCCTTATAATTTATTAAATGATACTATTGTGAAATTAAAAATTTAATTGAATTCCATCACTTTAAAATGTCATCCAAATAATAAAATTCAATTGAATTGTACAAAATTTAAGATTCATTCGAAACACAATAAATAATTAACTAAGAATTCAATTGATTTTTTTATGGATTTGATTCCAAACACACCCTTTTGGAATTTAACTCTCCCATTATAGTAGGTCAGAAATTTGCTACGCTGGAGAATAGAGAAATGTTACTCTTACAAATTTTATCTCTCATAAATTTTTCAAATCTATTAAATATTATGTTGAAAGAGGTTAAATCTTAATGTATTTAGAGAAATGTGACAATGTAAAATGAAATAAAATGAGTATGTAATATTTATGAAAGATTGACATTTTCAAGATTGACATTTCTCGAAAAATATGACTTGGGAAAGCAATATGTTGTTTAACATTGTAAAAGGGTACCTTATGCTTCTCCATATAAAATGTTTCATGAACTCCTGATTATTGCCACATGTACTTCCTTACATTAGTAACTTGCTAAAATAACCAAATTCCTTCTGTTTTTTGAGATTTGGTGTTTCTGTAATTTTGATTTTATGGGTTTCTTGACCTTATTGTTGTCTTCTATACTATAAGATTTTCCCAAAGGCAAATGTAGCCATCTTCTTTGGTTAAACATCTGCAAGACCTATAAAATAGGTTTGTTTTGGAGGACAGATGTGATGAGAAAGGATAATAAAATGAAATGAAAAATGAATGAAACGATTGTTTGGATTTGTTTTCATTAATAGAGTATAGTGAGTTAGGATAAATTCCCAATCCACTCCATACCTCAATTTTTAAACCATTTCAAAAGGGAGAGGGGTTTGGAATGATTTCTCATTATTTATTTAATTACTGTTTTATCTTTATTATGTATTATAAGAAATAATATATAAAAGTAATATTAAAAGAAATATCATCTCACTCCATTAATCACCATTATAACTTCTAAACAATCTGAAGGCGACTATCATTAATTTTCTCACTAAACATCTAAACAATAGAGTAGTTACCTCTCTTATTACTAACATAATAATATTGAAAGAAAAATCACCTCAAAACTCCTAAACAAGCAGGCTTCCTAGTGTTATGTTATGTATGTTCTGGATTCTAGTAGCATTCATTTAATTTTGAACAACTCTGACTTATTTGAATTTGGTATAGGATTTGCTTGATTTATGCCCAGAAAAAGTGGAAAATTATGAACAGAAGTTGAAGAACTTCTATACTGAGCATATTCATCAGGATGAAGAGATTCGTTATTGTCTGGAAGGAAGTGGGTACTTTGATGTGAGAGACAGAGATGACCGCTGGATTCGCATTTTGATGATCAAGGCAGGTGATCTTATCATTTTGCCTGCTGGAATCTACCATCGACTCACTCTTGACACAAATAACTATGTAAAGGTATGCCAATTCTTATGCTAACCTCGGCAATCGACTCTATCGATTAAGGCTTCATTTCGGACATATGGGAAGAAAAATAAGTACAATTTCAAGATTGTTTAAATAGATGAAGACCACGGACTCTGCTTGGTTAATTAATTTAGAGTAATTTCATTATTTTATCTCTCAAATATTAAATTGATCAGTTTAGTCCTGTAAAATTATTTTACATTATGTAAATGTTTTAATAATTTAATGTGTCAAAATTATATCTTTTTGTTAACTTCATAGTAGAAAATTAAAAATTTTACTTACATGCCATTGATAGTGTCGTCACTGACACATTAAATGATGACTTAGCAATTTATCTTATTCTAAAAACTAAACGACAACATTTAAGGCTTAAGAACATTATTTATTTATCTTGATTTTAATTTAGGACATCACTTATTCTTAAGTTTTAAATAGTATCGTTTAGTTTGTAGTTAGGTAAGTTATAAAGTCATCATTCAACGTGTTAGATATGACACTAATAATTATGCACTAGTTTTTTTCATTTATAAGTTAATAAAATGATGTCATGATGACACATTAGATAATTAAAATATTTATATGATGTAAAAAAATTTTAAAAATAACTAAATCAATGTCACATTAATATTTTTAAAGAGAAGAAATAATTACATTACTCTTTAATGTATATGCTTTGTTGTGTAACGATGTGTGCAGTTAATGAGGCTGTTCAAGGGAGAACCAGTGTGGACACCATATAATCGGCCACAGGAAGATCACCCTGCTAGAATGGAATATATGAAGAGTTTGACTGTGAAAATGGGAGTGCCGCTTGTAGAACGTTAGGGTCCTTGATGATATATAAGCATATCTAGTCCTTAATAATTACAAGCATATCTATGATCAACGTACAGTGTAAGATTTGTATTGCACCTGTTACTATAGTATTGTAAAATCTTGTACAAGACATGTTCTGTCTGTGAACCGAAATCGATTAGGCATTGAGATGAAACTCTGTTCATCAAGTTTAAGAGCAATATTGTTAGTTTAATTAAAACTAGCATGCCTTTTGTTGAGATTTTGTATTTGTGTGATGCGTTTTATTTGTGTTGTCTTTGTCCGTTTGATTCAGGTTCCAGGCAAAATGGATTTTAACTACAAATACGTAGGCTTAATTATATATTTCCTTCTTATAATTTGACCAAATTTTTAATTTGGTCAATTTGGTCTTTATATCTTTTCGTTGCAATTGAATTAAAGTTTTAGTTGTTTTCGATTTCGTTCATGCCATCACTCATTGTTATCACTCTGTTAACTGAAGGATTCTATTATATTATATATCATATTGGCTTGGTTGTTGTTTTACTTCATGTATTCTTTTCAACTGCTGCATTATTGTATCCGGTTTTAGTAATCCTCATGTCTCTAATTATTCCCTGTAGACTTTAAAACTGCACTGCGTTATTGTAGCTTTTTGGTCCTAAATTGAATATCTTTTGATTGTTTTAAATAGACTGTCATCATAATTGCTTGAGACTGTTGTTAGCTCAATGGTTTCATACCCCTAATTTCACTAAATATTTTTAATGATGTCAAACAAATAACAAATTGAATAAAGAAGAAATATATTACACTCATAATTCATTTAACTATCAGATACACATGCAATGCCACGTAGGTTTCAGTTAAAGGCATGACATTTCATCTTTGCGTTGAAAAGTCAAAGGAGCCACATTGCATATTACCAACAAAAATTATTCTGGAGCAAAAATAGTTTAGTCACGTGAACAACCTTTTATGGTTAAAAGGAAATTCAATGGAGTAAAATATAAAACAAACATTTAATGTTATAACAAAGAAATGAAAGGCATTAATGTACAAAAGGACAAAATCACTCATTTATGTCACCTCAACTTTTTCAAGAGCAACTCACAAAGGGACACATCACCACTCTTGGAAAAAGCACAAAGAGGATTCAAACTAAAGCATACTCCGTCATGAAGCCAAAGATGTAGCTTTACTTTCAGCTGGAGCATGTTTCTCTTCCAGAAGAAAGATGAAGAAGTTACACGAAAATGGGAAGATTTTATCTGCTTGCAAAAGGATTCACAATATCAAGTCTTGCAGCTTACTACAACTGGGTGTGCAAATCATGCAATATCTGGGGGAAAAAAAATGTCTTCCAATGGCTAGAAGAAGAAAACGCAGTTAAATAGAAGAGCTGAAGGATGGTTGAAGCATTGAAGAATCAAGAGTGAAACTGGTACAGTGAAGCTCTCTTCCCTCTCATTGTGCTTAATCTCTAAATCTTCTTAGAGTGAAATCTTCTTAGAGTGAGCTGCTGAAATCAAAATATTCTTCTTTCATATGATTTTCTCTTTCATTATTCAGATAGATATTTTTCTTAGAAAAATCAGAGTGTGCATATCTGGATGTATTTGCTCTTCCTAGAGAGTATCAGATCATCTCCCTTTCTTTTTAAAAGTTGTATTTTGTGGTTTGGGGTATAACCACTGTAAACGTTGTTGGTGAGCGTTTAGGAAAACCAACTTGTTTGTAGTTTGTAGTATAACTACTAGATACGTTGCTGGTGAGCGTTTTGTAAAACCAACTTGTTTGTGGTGAGCAAGGAAAATCACATGTTGCTAGTGATCAGGAAAAACTAGGTTGTAATCTAATTTAAGATTAGTGAAAAAATCCCTTGGGAGCCAAGGGGACTAGATGTAGATTCACACAATGTGGGTTGAACCAGTATAAATCTCTTATGTTATTTTTCCTACATTTTCTCTCTGATTGGTTATCTTTTCGAAACTTAGTTAAATCTGAAAAAATTCCAGTAGGTCACTAAAACAGCTTTTAGGTGACTAAAATAAGTTTTAGGTACCTAAGTCTTGAAAACATTTTCAGGTACCTAAAAGTATTTTCGGGCAACTAAAACCTTCAGCTAAAACTATTTTGTATATTCTTTTAAAACCTTTGTGCTTCATTTACATATTAAGCTTGAGATTGTCCAACTAATGTTTACTTGAACTAAATTTTTAAAATACCAATTCACCCCCCTCTTGATATTTTCCTAACTTTCAGTTGGTATCAGAGCAGGTCTCACTATTAGTACTTAACCGCCTGAGTAAAGATTTGTTTTTGAGGAAAATTTCTCGGTTCCAGATTGAGGGTTCATACTTCTCTGAAGGACACTCTACCCATCGTCCACCATATTTCAATGAGAAACATTTCACTCATTGGAAAGCTCGGATGAAGATCTTCATTGAGTCAAATGATTTTGATGCCTGGGAAGTGATAAAAAATGGGCCTTCTGTCCCAAAGAAGACAGAAAATGGCAGAGAAGTTGAAAAACCAAGAAAGGAGTGGACTAAGGATGATATCAAAATGGTTCAAGTCAATGCACGTGCAATCAATATATTGTTCTATGCTGTAAGTAGTGCAGAATATGACAAAATATCAAGCTGTGATAATGCAAAACAAATGTGGGACAAGCTTGAGGTTACTCATGAAGGTACAAGCAAGGTAAAGGAAACCAAGATCAACTTACTGGTACACCAGTATGAACTATTCATGATGAAGGATGATGAATCTATTGAAGACATGTTTGATAGGTTCTCTAAGATTGCTGGTGAACTAAACGCTCTTGGTAAACCATACTCAGATGGTGATCAAGTCAAAAAAACCCTGCGTAGTCTACCTAAGCCCTGGCAATCAAAGGTAGATACTATTGAAAGTAGTGATCTTAACTCCCTGAACTATGATGAGTTGTGTGGAATTCTTATTGCATACGACAAGACCCACCTACAGAGATACGGAAAGAATGAAACCAATGATGTAAAATCACTTGCACTAAAGATTAACGAAAGACAGAATGATGAAACTGAAGAAGAAGAAGAGATAGAAGAAGGTTCAATAGAAGACTGGGTATTGTTTGGTAAAAAGGTTGCAAAGTACTAGCAGCCACGTCAGACAAAGAAGTTTGCTCCAAGAAAACAAAAAGGAGAGAGCAACAAAAGTAATGTGACCTGTTACGAATGTGGTAAACCTAGACATGTTCGTTCAGAATGTCCCAATCTTAGGAAAAATACTGGAAAAAGAGGTCAGAAGAAGAAGGCCATGATGGCTACTTGGAGTGATGAAGATTGTGATGAGGAAGAGGAAAATAAAGAAGAAGAGGACTAGTGTTTAATGGCTCTTGAAAATGACTGCAATGAGGTAACAAGTTCTTTATATGAAACTCCTTCTTATGAGCGTCTTATTACTCAAGTATGTGATCTATCAATTGATATTGATTCTTTAATCTCTGCTTATACTAAATTGGCATATGAAAAAGAAAATATTGAAATTGAGTTTAAAAATCCTCTAGAAGATAATATGTCTCTCTCACAAAAAATTGCTTTCTTAAAAGGAGAAATAGACAAGTATGAAAATCATATTGTAAAGAATCTACTAGAGGAAATTGAGATGTTAAAATATAAAAGAAAACTTGAGAGCAAGGAAATAGATGATAATTCTAGATCTTCATGTAGTGAAAATTCTCCCATCAAATTAAAAAGGGAAAAGTCAATCATTAAGAACTGTAATACTACTGGTCATAAAAGCTCATCATGTTATTTGAAATATAACTGCAATTTGTCATGGGTGCCCAAGAATGCACCAACTACTAACTCCAAAGGAACCATGAAAGACTGGGTACCTAAATCTACTTGATTGTGATTATAGGTGTGCCTAAAGTCCAAGTCAAACAGCTCACATTGGTACTTTGACAGTGGATGTTCTCGGCACATGACAGGAGACTCCACAAAATTTATCAACTTTCAAAAGAAGGATGGTGGCTTTGTCACATTTGGTGACAATGGTAAAGGAAGAATTATTGGCACTGGTAAAATTAAGTTACACGATACATGCTGGATCAATCATGTTGCATTGGTTGAAAATATGAAGCATAACCTCATTAGTATTAGCCAATTATGTGATCATGGCCATAGAGTTTAAATTGAGGCAAAGCTTTGCATTGTACATAACATTTCAAATAACTGTGTTGTTCTTGTTGGTCATCGAAGTGAAAATGTGTATGTGATTGATCTTGAAAATACTGGTTCAAAAGAATTTAAATGCTTTCCTTCTATTCAAGATGATTCATGGCTTTGGCACAAGAGACTTGGACATGCCAGCATGCATCTCATATCTAGGATCTCTAAACTTGAATTAGTTATGGGTCTCCCCAAAATTGATTTTGAAAAAGATCATATATGTGATGCATGTCAAATGGGAAAGCAAACCAAAACCTCTTTCAAAGCTAAAAATATTGTTTCTTCATCCAAGCCTCTTGAACTTCTCCACATGGATCTTTTTTTACCAACACAAACTCACAGCCTTGGTGGCAAGAAATACGGATTTGTTATGGTAGATGATTTCTCTAGATTCACTTGGGTGCTATTTATTTTTCATAAGGATGAAGCATATAAGGTCTTTGAGATATTTTTCAAAAATATTCAGAAATAGTATACATTAAATATTTTGAAAATCCAAAGTGACCATGGTAGAGAATTCCAGAATAAAGAATTTGAAAATCTTTGCAATAGCCATGGTGTTTCACATAATTTTTCTTGTCCTAGAACACCACAACAGAATGGTGTGGTGGAAAGAAAAAATAGGACTTTACTTGACATGGCTAGGACTATGCTCTGTGAAAACTTTATACCTAAGTACTTTTAAGCTGAAGCTATAAATACGGCATGTTATGTTTTAAATAGATGTCTCATTAGACCAATACTCAAAAAAACTCCTTATGAACTCTTGAAGGGAAGAAAGCCCAATGTGGGATATTTTCATGTTTTTGGATACAAATGCTTTATTCATAATAATGGCAAAAGTAATATTGGAAAATTTGATGCTAGAGCTGATGAGGGAATTTTTCTTGGATATTCTACTAATAGTAAGGCATATAGGGTATATAATAAGAAGACTCTTATGATAGAAGAATCCATGCATGTAATATTTGATGAGTCTAACCC
>JASKGM010014738.1:0-38094 GCA_034509205.1 Ceratonia siliqua
GATTGAGGAGGACGAAGAGGAGGCTCATTCCAAGTTGAAAGGCTTGAAGATTTCTTCTCCTAATCCTTGAAGATGAAAATGGTCATCCATTGAGTGTTGATTTTGTCAACAAACATAGTTGGCTACTTTTTAGGTAAAGCTAAAGTAGAAATTGATTGGTGAAAACCCTTGGGTATTGTTTTAATTCATCTTTTGAATGTTATTGTTCATGAATCTTGTGTTGAATCCTCTATTTAGTCTGTTCTACTTACTTTGAGACATTGAAAGATATTCTTCTATGATGGTGAGTTATAGTTCTATGGATTTTAATGGTGATTCAATAGAGATGGTTTCCATGTTATGAACATGATCTTTTGCTGCATTATAGTTGCTTCTTAACATAGTGTCTAATTGATTTGGTTTTTAGAGATGGAATTCATGGGTTGCAAAGGGGAGGATTTAACCCTAGGTTTGATTATGAGAGATTTAGGCATTTTCATTGTTATATGTTCCAATTAGGGATTTGGTGCTATAATCCCTAGTTGAGTAATATTTGAGTTAAAACATAAACTAAGGTGTTGAATCCAATCAATGGAAGCCCAAAGCTTTATCACTCCTTTACCCGTATTTCCTTTCACTTAATCGCATAATTTAGATAAATCTTATTATTCACTTGTTCTCTTATCAATTGTTCATTAGTATTTCCTTTAAGTAACATTCTTGTAGTGTTTCCTCCGTTTCCCTGTGGATCGACACCCCAAACTATACTGCGATAACCGCGTAGTGTTTTTGGGCGTACTCACTTACTTTGTACCATGCAATCAAACTTTTGATGCATCACAGGTTGTTACTTTATTTATGAAAGAAATTATTAGATTACATGGAGTCCCTCGTACAATCATGTCTAACCGAGATGTAAAATTCATGAGTTATTTTTAGAATACATTGTAGGCTAAGATGGGCACCAAATTGTTGTTTTCTAGTGCCTTTCATTCCCAAACGGATGGGCAAACCGTGGTTCTCAACTGAAGTTTAGGCAACCTTCTCAGGTGTTTAGTGTCTGAGCAGATAACTAGCTGGGAGACTATAATACCTCAGGCTGAATTTGCTTTAAATAACTCTGTAAATCATTCTACTGGTTATTGACCATTTGAGCTAACTTATAGGTATAAGCCTAACACTCCCATTGACCTGGAACCACTATAATTACCTAGACAACTAAGTGCTACTACCTTGTAGTATTCAGAATATATGCAAAGCCTTCACAGGGAAATTAAACAACAATTAGCCCTTACTGCAGGTTCTTATGCTCACTCAGTGAATAATCATAGAAAAGATCGTCAATTTGAGGCGGGAGACATGGTACTCATTCAGCTTAAACTAGAAAGACTCCTTCCAAGCAGTGTCACAAAACTTCATGCTGGAAGAGCAGGACCTTTTAGGATCCTTCAGAAGCTAGGGCATAATGCCTATATGGTCTAGCTTCATGAAGATATGGCCATCAGTAAAGTATTCAACATCAAAGATCTCAATGAATACAAGGGTGACGATGATGATCCATTCATGGATGTTGCAGAGTGCTCTACAGTCCCTACAGCTCACCTGCCTCACCAACTTGCACTTTAAGAAGGCATTACGGCCATATTGGACCATTAATTCATCTCAACTCGCAGGGGGCTATTTCAAATTTCTTGTTCAGTGGTAGAAACGTTCTAAGATTGATTCGGAATGGCTTCTTGCACCAGAAGTGAAATGCCTTAATGCTCAGCTTTTCTCTGATTATGTGCAATTGCATTTGCCGAAGTCAAATTTAGAGAAGGGGTAGTCTTTGCTGCAAATGACCCATTGTTGGATAACGTTAACATGCTGACCACGTGGCTGTCATTTTGGGGTTCTATTTTATTATGTTATTTGCTTGTCTTTTAACTACTGTTGTTGTTACTTATTGCATCTTAGCTTGGGTCTGTACACATAGGATATTATGTAATTCCCTTCCAGTTAAGGATTGGAGCTGAGCTCCTTAGAGGTGATGAATGTCTTTGTTAAGAAATCTAGGTTACCAGGAACATAGTGAGTCTGTGAAGGCAGAGAGAGTCTATACCTTTAGGATATGCAAGAAAGTGAGAGATTTCCTTGCTAATATGCTATTGTAATTCCATTTTTAGTCTTCTATTCCATCATTTCGTTTATATATATTGTGCTTTCATTCGATTAACACCAGTGATAAAGAGATTTATAAGGAAAAATAGAGATTGACCCCTAGTGAGGGGAGGAGTTTAATGGAGGAAGGAGTCCTTCTTCACACCACCGCTAGTGCTGGTTTTTCTCCTTCTCACATCACTGGTCATTGTCTCTAATTAGGGCTCCAATTCCTTAATGGCAAAATGACTCCTTTTTGCCTTTTTTTTTTTTTTTTTAAGAAATAGCAAACTTCAAGTTTCCCTTCTTCTTGAAAATACAAAAAAAAGCCTCAAACTAACATAATTATAAAATAAAATATATGAAAAAGTACTAAAAACATAACAAAATACTAAGATAAATATTGTTTTATTAATTTCATGACCGTTAAATAAAACTAAAAAAAATTGTAAGTTAACTACAGTTATATTACAATTGACATCGATTAAGTTAATCACCATTAAATAACATGTGGTTAATGGTATTTTTTAATTAATTATCGTTAACTGCATAATTTAACAACAGTTATTAAGTAACGACTGTTAAATTTAAATAGTTAGTGACGGTTTTTAGCCAACCATTGCTAAACTCGAAACTTTCTACCTTCTGGTAGCCCTCTTTGTATTCCTGCAATCCCAAATTCCTCTTTTGGTGCCCCTTTCTCCTCCCCAAGTGCATCATTCCTCCCTTTCTTGCTAGCCATTCCATTGAAGGTCCTCCCCCTCGTCCTCCACGCTACCACTGTCTCTTCCAAAGGTGCGTCTGAGAGGTTTTTTTTTTGTTTCTTTTCCTTTGTGAGTTGGGGGGGAATGGGTAATAGTTGAACATATATTTGATTTCTATTTTTTGGGTTTTGTTAAGAGTTGAACGTTGCCCTCATTTTCCATTGTTATTATGTGAGATTTTCTTAGTTTTTCTTCTTTAACAAATTTCATTATGAGGTTGAAATCGAAGTTTATTGTGCAGAATCAAAGAAGGTATCCAGGTTCTTAAATCTAAAAAGATCCCTTCCTGTAAGTAATTTAGCATTATAATATATAGAGAATCATGACTTTTAATACCCTTTGGAAATTTGGAAATGAGTTTCTGGAAGCATTATCTGATCTTCATAGTAATAACATTGATTTAGGATAATTAATGTGGTGTAAATTGGGATTTTGGTCATACTTTAATCTAGAGTATAGAGTTTAGTGATTTGTTATGGGATTTTTGGTGCAATGTTGGCTGCTGCTTCTATGCCCACTATGGAAGTCATTTTAAAACCCTTTTATTGAAGCAAGTCATTGGTATGGTATGATTTATTTGAGGAATTATTTAAGGAAATAAATATGAGATTGGAAATTTTGTTTATATCTGGTATGTGGAAATGAATGTGAGTATATACAGAAAGTGATGCCCAAGTTATTGTAAATTGCTTTTCTACCATGCTTACATAAAAGATTTATGTCTTGTTTATTGGCTTCTTGAACTAATGGAAATTTTGCAAATGTTTCGATACAGAGAGTAGTTACCTCAATTGGACTCTTGAACTGCTTGTTGCAAGGAAGGTAAGTGTAGTAAAATTATTTTCTTGTGTTCTTGTTTTTATTTGGTACTTATTTTGCAAGTTCTTTAAGATGAACATAAGTTTTCTGTGAACTCTATTAATATGATTTTTTTAACATTTCATGCCTATGCTTCTATCTATTTATTATATTCTACAAATTGAGAAGCTTCATAGATTTAAACAGTCAATGGTTCTTGAAAGTGGAAGTATCCATGTGGATGGAGAAGGTAAAAATTGTTCACTGATTAATAGGCATCTTGAAAGTACTAAATTCTATTTTGCTCATAAAGTTTTTAATTTTTGTGCTCACTTTAACCCTTCTTTCTTCCTTTATAGGTAGTGTCTTGCCATTGTGGAGTGAGATTAAACTAAAATCAGAACCCCAATATGAGTAAGAAACAAGCAATCTCTGTCTCAGGTTTAAGATTCTCCTTTTCAATTTGTTTAACATTTATCTTTCAAATTTGGGTTTATGAATCATATACAAGTATAGGAAGTATATCTGACAGACCCACTGGTGGTGGCATTTACCTTGCTTCTCTGTTCTCATAGAGATTACTTGATTTCAAAATGACGTGAAAGAAAGAAGATGTAAGTATTAATTCTTATATTGTACAGCTTCTTTGGTTTTGTTGAACTTCTTTCCTTGAAGAACTACACAATTTTCAATGTCTCTTATCAAGGCTTTTTTCATTCCCTACATTGGTCTTGCTCATTTTCTTTTGCCTCACATAAATTCTTTTTTAAAAGAATATTCTTTTTTGTTAATAATTTTACATGATTTATCTTGCAACTTCCAATTTGTTTTTTGTTTAATGTAGCTTTTTGTTGATATTGCTCCTGTCTTACATGTCAAGGACAATTTAGGTGAAATTCTACCATTTCCTTTTCTTTGTCTGTAATTGTTGCCTAGTTTATACTTTGTTTTGCATGCTCTATCTTTGTTCTTAATTTTATGACTTTTCTATTCAAATTTTGTATTTTCTACTCCATTTTTTTTTTTTATCTCCTCTTCAGCATCTTAGTTCTCATATTTTTGTTTTGGATTCTATAATTGAATGCTCCTTGGACTTTCTTAGTAACTTAGACAATTAATTTTTTCCTCCTTCTTTTTTTACATAAAGTGGATGATTTAGGTTTTTGTTAGGTTTTTTTATTATATTTCCATAAATATATGCTTTGAGCTTCACCTTATTATGGCTATATAAAGCCTTAAGGCTATCGTTTTTTAGATGCTTTTATCCATGAAATTATATTTTGAGTGAAGGCAAGTCTGTGATATTGTGGATGCTTCTTGTTATATTGTAGTTAATGAGAGAAGAAAGAAAGAAAAGAATGGAGATGTGAATGGGATTACTAACTTGACTTGTCAAGTTTCCTCTATGTCTATTTATAATTAAATACTTAGTTAAGTATAGCACAATATTGAAAGCCCAAGCTCATTAGGGCTAGGTACAGTCACACATAACTTTTAACCTAGCCATCATGCTCTCTAACACTCCCTCTCAAGCTAGAGCATATATATCAGACATGTCTAGCTTATTACAATTGCAACCAACTTTATTCCCATGGAGAGCTTTAGTAAAGATATCTGCTAGTTGCTCTCCAGTCCTGATATGTGCAATAAGGAGAAGTCTTTGTTGAATCTTTTCACAAATAAAATGATAATCAGCCTTAATGTGTTTCTTCTTTCATGGAACACAAGATTAGATACAATATGGATAGCTGCTTGATTATCACACCAAAGTTTCATAGTGCTCTTTTCTTTAACACCAATCTCAGTAAGTAGATGTTGTACCTACATTAATTCACACGTTGCTTGAGCCATAGATCGATATTCTGATTCAGCACTTGACTGAGCAACCACATTCTACTTCTTACTCTTCCATGAGACTAGATTACCTCCCATAATAACACAATAATTGGATGTTGACCCTCTGTCTATTGGGGAGCCAGCCTAATCTGCATCAGAGAGACCCTCCATATCACATTGCCCATGGTTATTATATAATATACCATGCCCAAAAGCTCCCTTTAAATATTTGAGTATATACATAACGGCTTCCTAGTGAGTGGTCCTTGGAGATGATAAAAATTGACTAATAACACTCACTGGAAAGGCAATATCTGGACGAGTTACTGTGAGATAATTGAGCTTTTTAACTAACCTCTGATATCTCTCGATATACTTGAAAGGCATCCTTATCTTTAGTTGTGAGTTTTATGTCAAGAACCATCAGGCTTTCACATGGTTTAGCCTCTATCATTCTTGTATCCTCAAGTAAATCTAAAGTATATTTTCTCTGTGATAGAAAGATATCTTTCCTACTTCGAGTAACCTCAGTACCTAAAAAATATTTCAAATGATTGAACTTTGTTTGAAACCGGGTTTGGAGGAATATCTTAAGATCTCCAATACTGCTTTATCAGTGCCTGTAATTACTATGTCATCCACATACACCACTAAGAGAATGTATCCTTTAGATTGCCAATAGAACATCGAATGGTCAAAGTTGTTTCATTGTAACCCAAATTGTAAAACCACCTGACTGAATCTTCTAAGCCAAACATGTGGGGTTACTTTAGGCCACATAGAGATTTATTGAGTCAGCACACTTTTCCATTCTCCCTCTGAGTAATAAAGCCAAGCGGTTTCTCCATTTATACTTCATTTTGTAGAGAGCCATGCAAGAAGGCATTCTTAATATCAAGTTAATGTAGTTCCCAATGATGGGTAGCAGCAAGAGAGATAAAGAGTCTAACATAAGCAAGCTTAGCGACTGGAGAAAAAGTATCTAAATAGTTAACTCCAAAATTTTGGGCATAACCCTTAGCAACTAAATGGAGCTTTCAATCGTGCAAGGGAGCCATCAAGATTAACCTTCATAGTATAAACCCACTTACATCTAATAGCCTTCTTACCATTATGAAGAGGAACCAAGTTCCAACGATGAAGTGCTTACATTTCCTCAAGCATAGTGGCTCTCCACTCATCATGAGCTAAGGCCTCCGTGTCTGTAATGGGGACAATAAATGAGTCCAAAAAGGCTACAAAAGATTAAGCAAAGGAAAAAAGACCAGTGTATGAAACATGGGAAGAAGAGATAGGATAAGTACAACTTCGTTTACCTTTACAAAGAGCAATAGGAAGATCAAGAGTAGAAGATGAATCTCCAAGCTCTTGAGACGAAGAAGAAGGTATAGGTAGCTAGTCAGGAGCATCAATGGGTACCTCAGTTATTTGCTTTGATGAACGGGTATAGACCTATGAAAAAAGAACAATAAAAGTAGGTTGAACCTTGGTTGACACATGATTAGAAGGGCCTGCAGCACAAGATGAAATAGTGGTGGAGTGGATTCGATAAACCAAGAAATAATCATTAGAATTCACAGCAGACAAAGTAGAATCACAAATGAAAGGGACATGTTAAAAAATTTAACATCCACATATACCAAATATCTACCCAAGTATGGAGAATAACACCAATAAACCTTTTTGATGATGGGGATATCCAAGAAAAATGACCTTGAGGGAACAAGGATCTAATTTAAAGACTTGGGGCCAAACATCTTGAACAAAGCAAGTGTAACCAAATACTCTAGGAAAAAAAGGACAAAGAGACATAAAGGGGAAGAGAATAGCATGTGGAATTTTACTTTTAAGGATAAAAGATGGTATACAATTGATCAAATAATAAGTAGTAGAAACTACATCTACCCAAAAATATTTTGGAACTTTCATTGAAGACATAAAAGCTCGAGCAACTTTCATTAAGTGCCTATTCTTTCTCTCAGCTACCTCTTTTTGTTGGTGAGTAACAATACAAGAGGATTGATGTAAAATTCCATGTGTATATAAGATGTAAACACAAGAGAAAAATATTCTTTGGCATTATCATTGCGTAAAACACGCACAGCAAGATCAAATTGAGTTTGAGTTTAAGTATAAAAGGCACAAAATATAGAAAAAAACTCAGACTAATTTTTATTAAATAAAGCCAAGTAATATGAGAGTAATCATCAACAAATGTAACAAAATACTGAAAACCAGACTTAGACTCAATATGACACGGATCCCAAACATCATAATGAATAATATCAAAGGGGGACGCTACCCGTTTATTAACTCAAGGACTATAAGACTCTATGATGTTTGGCAAACTGACACGACTCATAATTGAAATTAGAAATAGACTTTAGACTCAGACACAGTTCTTTCAAAGTAGCCAAGGAAGGATGACCCAAACGACAATAGAGCTGGAAAGGAGATAAGCTATTGGAGCAAGTAACCAAATTAGGCATAAAAGTCTGTACGTCTTCGAGCATGTATAACCCATTAGACTCACAGCCTTTACCAATAATCTTCTTCATCCCAATATTTTGAAACAAATAATAAATAGGAAAAAAATGAACACTACAATGAAGAGCATAAGTAATTCAACTAATAAAGAAAAAATTAAATGAACAGTAAGGTAAGCACAAAAATATTCTAAAGAAAGGGATTGTGTAAGAGAAGCATGTCCACTACCATAGATAGACGCAGATGATCCATTAGCAAGAGTCACATCGAGTATATCACCAGAAGGTTGTAAAGAAGTCCACTACCAAAAACAGGGGCAAATGATCTATTAGTAAGAGTCACATCGGATATATCACCAGAAGGTTGTAAAGAAGAAAGGATACTTGTATTTCCAGTCATATGGTCAGTTGCACCTAAGTCAATGACCTAACTACAAGAGGAAGAGGTAAAACAAGAAGCTAGGTTACCTAACCAAACAAGAGTAACAGTGGATGAGAGACCTACGCATTAGGAGCCTTGAAATTGGGTCTAGCGAGCAAACACCTCTGGGTTTATGTTCACTGTTTTAACCTCTGAGTCTATCAATCCAAGAGTAGGTAATATCCCTTATTTGGAAATAATATTGACAAACGTTTGTCCTTGTGACTATCCTTGAGATTGCACTAGCTTGCCATTCAACTTCCAATAATATTTCTTTATATGCCCAATTTCTCCACAATGGTAGCAAGTTCGTAGGCTAGCATCTCGTCCACCACCATCCCATCCACCCCAACCTCATGAGCACTACTTCTACCTCTAACTCCACCTTTATTTGTAAAAACAATGGATTCACTAGTCTCAATGTGAACAGTCTTATCAGCATCCTTAGACACTCGTAGTAGTCTTACATTCACATCACTAAGGGATGAAAGCACCCCTTCTATAAGTAACTGTGTCTGAGCAACATCATACTCAAGCCCCACACTTGGAAGCAAACATTGAACCACTATTTGCTCCTGTTGTTCTTGCATCTTCTTAATACCTATGGTGATTGGAAACATTGCCCACATCTCTTCAAATGCTGCTTCACTTCTGTATAGTATTTAAATAGGGTGCGACCTTTCCGTTCAACCGGATAAATTTACATGAGCAAGTCATGAATGTAAGAAAGGTCTTGCTGACTTCCATACATGAACTCCAGATAGTCTCATAAATCCTTTACATTTTCACAATGCTGAGTGACATCATTTAAAATAAGATCCAGGGTATTCTAAATCTGATTGAATAGCTTAGCATCCTCCATTACCCGTTTTTTCTTGGCTACCTTATTAGTATCCGAAGGCAGAGCATCAATCAAGTGATCTTCCCTATCAATCCTAAATAAGTAAAGTTGGATAGTTCACTTCCATTGAAGATAAGTCTTCTGCCTGGTTAATTTTCTATCAGTAATCTTCATATTTGACAAAATCTTAGTTGTCAACATTGTTTTCTCCCCCATGGTAGGTTACTAACACTTCACCAGAAATTTTAGTCATACTACAACACTATACGCACTTCCCTAGCAATGTAAACCACTTCTAACACTTCACCCAACCAAAATAGCCAACCCTTATGGCCTAAAAATGTAAAACTAGTAGCAAACTATGAAAAATAAAGTTTGAATATTAGTTCTTACTTTAACCACAACCCTTGTGCCCTTAAAATTGTCTCTAATTATTTTATTATCCACACTTATAACCATATTTCTTGCTTTAATTTTTATTTTTGTTTATTTGTTTTACAATTATCTTATTGACCCCTATGACTTTTCTATTATTTTATTGTCTCAGGTTCCCACTATCTATCCTAGAAAGATATTAAGCTAATTCCTTTTCTTTGATTCATTACTATGACTTGAATCATCGTAAAGTTTGAATATTAGTTTTTTCAGCTACAATTTGACTTTTGCGTTGAGTAACATGTTACTTCTTTGGTGATTTGACTATAGAATATTTTCTTTTTGTCCTTGTTGAAAATAAGTAGTCAAGAACTGCATTATATTAGTGCTTTTGATCCAATCTTAAATAAGTAGTAAAGTATTACATATATATGCTAGTGCAAATGGTTGGATAGCTTGAACTATTAGCACTTGAGAAAGCATTGTAAGAGGTTATGGTTCTTGCAGGAAATGCAAGAAAAGTATTTTCTTTTTTCTTTTGACTTGAGTTATAGGCCTAAAGCTATGTTTTCACACTAGCCTTATGATTAAAACTTGTATGTGTTGTTAAAGTTACCATTAGTTCCATATATTTTTCATTACCTATTAAAAAAGGTTTATGAGCACTCATTACTCAAGGGATGGAGAGGTGCCAAGCACATAAGTCGCATATTGTATTAGGAATCTAGGCATTAGACAAGTATGTACATTTAGTTGAAGTCAAATTTGCATTTGTAATAGTATTTACAAATTTAAATTCGACTTTTGGTTTAAATTAAATTAATCTCAACTTTTCAATGTTTTAGTGTTTTCCATGACTACAATTCTTTTTTTAAAGTTTTTAGACAAGTAGTGGCAATTTCAACCACCACTATATATTTTTAATACTTTATAGGCATATAAGAGGTGATGTTTTAATCGTTGCTATATGTAAGTGTGTTTTTTAGTCTATAAATTATAGTGGTAGGTTTTAAAGCTGAATAGATGTTTAACCACCGGTATTGGCAGGTAAAACCACTACTATTTGTATTAGTGATGGTTATTCCAGAAATTAGCTAAAGTTGTGGTAAAATCATTTCTTGATGCATGGGATAACAGCAATTTTAGAACTGCCTCTAAACGTCGATTTTGACCATCACTCATTTCAAATTTTTTTTTGTAGTGCATACTGTAGTATTAATAAATAATCTGTACTTGGTTGACAGTTTTAGCACGTATGACTATGATCTATGATGTTGGGTTTGTTGCCAATGTATATGAGTTATCATGGTTCTTGCTGTATATAAAGATGGATCTTGACAAGCTATATACTTATAAATAGTTGTAGTATGGATGACAAAGTTGCATTGGTTTCATGGGATGTTAAAACTCTATACCAGTGTAAAATATTTTTTGGTAAAACTGTTACAAGGTAGTATACATGTTGAAGTGTTGTGGAACTATTTTAAGAAGGTTGTAAATATGTATCAATTAGGATTCATTGACTATGGTAAATATGTATTGATTAGGATTCCTTAATTATAAGGTAATTAATCCCTATGATTAAGGGATTTGATTATAGAGTAGTTAATTTCTTTTCTTTTATATATTAGGAAAATTATGTATATATTAGCAGTGATGTACCACTGAAACAACACATTGGAAATACAGAATTCCCATAATTATTCACTCCCTGTGTTCTTTTTCTCTCATCTCTTTTTCCACATGGTATCAACCCTCATCCTTAGGAAAATTTTCAATATTTTGGCCTTCATTTCTTCCTATTTTTTTTGAAAACCTCAGGACTGACTTTTTCCCACTATCTAGGTGGGTAGTTCATTGTCTCATACCCTTGATAGCCTTAGATAGTGCCAATCTTCCCTTCGGTCAAGTGTCATCACCTGACTCATCGTCGCGCCCCACCTATCATCTACTGCCAAGTACCCATGCATTAGGGCATAGAGGAGCGTGAGAGCTCTAGTGACCCTCGGATCAAGCTAGAACCTAGCAATGTCCCTTTTCCGACCTAACCTTACTGTCAGTTCTTGGCCTTTATCACCGAGTCTCATTGGCTTTCATTGCCACTTTAAGAAAAAAACATTTTTTTCATCAAAGCGGGTGCTGTTTTCTGTGCTGACCTTATTTGTCATTACTGTTATTATAGAATTTGAATTTGTTCACTAATCACCATGTATAAAGTCAATGAGATTTCTTGTTATACCACCATGGTTCAAAATGAAAGTGTGAAATTCTACAAACCTGCTAAAGAACTTCAATCCATCTAGGCAGTATACCGTCTGAATGGTAAAAATTATCTAAAATGGTCTCAATTGGTCAGGCAAACTCAATCATCTCCTATGAACAAGGGCTCGAATAAGAGACCACTCATTTGATGCATGGGATGAAGACGACTCAATGACCATGGCTTGGCTATGGAACACAATGACACATGTATGTTCTTACCCACTACAAAGGATATTTGGGAGTCTGTTAAACAAACTTACTACAATACTTAGGATGCTGCTCAAGTTTATGAACTGAAAGTCAAGGTGAGCTCTACAAAGCAAGGTAGTAGGTTTATTACGGAGTATGTAAACCTCCTTAAGGGGTTATGACAAGAGTTGGTTCATTACAGGTGCATCAAGATGAATTGTCTTAAAGATGCAGCCACTCTAAAAAGGGAAATTGAGAAAGACTGAGTATATGAGTTCTTGGCTGGCCTTAATACTGAATTTGACCTGGTCAAGGTAAATTCTAGGCAAGGAAGAGTTTTCTTCATTAAATACTGTTATTTCCATTATTATGAGTGAGGCAAGAAGACTAGAGGTAATGTTTGAACCCCATCTTACTAACAACTCAGCCATGCTGACTAATCAGACCATCAGCCGAGGGATAGCATCAAATGAAAGTGGGAAGGCTGAACTGTCCAAGATATCAGGTGGTGACAACCGCAATTCCCAGGACAACTTGTGGTGCACTTACTATAAAAAATCATAGCATACTAAGGAGAAGTGCTGGAAATTACATGGTAAACCATCCATTTCTAGTAAAGAGTGAGGCTATAAGTATGGACAATAAAGAAATCAGGGACATTCACACCTAACAACCACACAATTGGAGGAAAACAAGACTCACGAGTAGAGAAAGCTTAGTGCTGAGGACATTGAGAGGATACAAGACCTACTAGTATCCCTTAAAAGTCTTAAATCCATAGGTACTTATTCTTCGGCACACTCAGGTGAATTCTCTTTTAGATTATATGCCTCAAATAGTGTATTTACAAATTCTTGGATTACTGACTTGGGAACCACCGACCATATGACACATTCATCTCATAAATTTAGCACATATACTCCTTGTCCTAGCAATAAGAAAATAGCTATTGCATAGCTACTGCAGATGGTTCCTTAATCACTATAGCAAGTATTGGAGATGTCAAGATTAGTCCCTCATTTGTTATTAAAGATGTACTCTATGTTCCTAAATTATCCACTAATATTGTGCCTATAAAGAAACTACCTCATAACTGGGATTGTAAAGTAATATTTTTTCCACTCATTGTGTATTTAAGAACCAGGGTTTGGGAATGATGATTGGACGTGCTAAGGAGAAGGATGGATTATAACCTTGAAACACCTGAAAGCCTGGATAGTAGCAAGAAGAAGTTACCTCTCTTATTTCGTTTCGAGCATTCTCATACTAATAAAGATAAAGTATGGCTTCACTGTCTCTAACTTGGTCATCCATTATTTGGAGTTCTTAAAACTATGTTTCCTTCTTTATTCAAAAGGCTATATATTGAAAGTTTTCTTTGTAATGTGTGTACACTAGCCAAACACTTACGTGTAAGTTTTCCAAACATTAATAAAAGAAGCTATACAATGTTCTCTTTAATACACAATGACATATGAGGTCCCTCCACTAGTCGATGTTTTGTTTCTTTTATTGATGACTGTACTAGGGTCACTTGGCTTTTTTCTCTCAAATCTAAATTTGAAGTGAATGTTATTTTCCTTAATTTTCATACCATGGTAAAAACTCAATTTGAGGTGCAAATCAAATGGTTTAGATTAGATAATGCAAGAGATTACTTTAATAAAACTTTTTCACCATATTTCAAACAAGAAGGAATTATTCAAAAGTCTTCCAGTGTTAATGCTCCATAACATAATGGAATGATAGAACGAAAAAAGGGTTATCTTCTTCCCACCAAAAACTACACCTAATCAATATTAGGAGGAAGCTATTATTATAGCTACTCATCTCATGAACATATTACCATATAAAGTTTTGGGATTCAAAAGCCCTATAGAAACACTTGCTCATTTATATCTTGACCTTAGTACCATAAATCTGCATGTTCTTAGAATATTTGGGTGTGTATTGTTTGTTCATATCCATAATAACAATCAAGGGAAACTTAACCCCAAGCCATAAGATATATTTTTGTGGGGTATTCTTCAACTCAAAAAGGATACAAGTGTTATCATCCTTCGACCTAAAACTTTTTTCTTTGCAAATGTTACCTTCACTAAATAAGAATCCTACTTCACTTAACCTTATCGTCAAGGGGACCACATTCTTGGAAGATAAGGATAGAGACATTTTTTTCCTTGAAATACCTTCCTCATACATGCCCATACCTTCTCATAACCAATCCCCTGAACCCCTTGAAGAAACCCTTGAAGTCATGCCTAGAGGTGATATTATGGATAACCCATGATTCTCTCAAGTGTATTCAAGGAGGAAGAATCCGATTCTTGAACTAGTGCAAGTCTAAGCATCAACATCTAGCTCATGAAATGAGGTAACAAATTATATCCCCTCATTGACAGTTGAACCCATATATGATATTAATTTACCCATTGCTATTAGGAAAGGCACTAAACATTGTACTAAACACATATTATATCCTCTTTCACACTTTATGTCTCTTTAAAAATGTTCACTATTTCACAGGAGGTCCCTTATAAGCCTAAACATTGTGTCTATTCCCTCTACACTATCTGAGTCTTTATCCTATGAACATTGGAAAAATGCCATGAATGTTGAAATGGAAGCTTTGAACAAAAATCGGACTTCGGAAGTGGTGGAATTACCTAAAGGAAAAATGCCGATAAGATGCAAATGGGTTTATACCGTGAAGTATAAGGCATATGGAACACTTGAAAGGTATAAAACAAGATTAGTTGCCAAGTTAAACACAGTCAGAGTCTTGTTGTCCCTATCTACCAATTATGATTGACACTTACAACAATACGATGTGAAGAATGCTTTTTTACATGGGGACCTAAGGGAGGAGATGTACATGTAAGTCCCACCTGGCTTCAGTGGGAATGTAGGTGCAGACAGAGTATGCAGACTCAAAAAGGCATTTTATGGATTAAAATAGTCCCTAAGAGCTTGGTTTAGGAGATTCACCAAAATAATGGTAATCATGGGGCATAAACAGAGCCAATGAGATAATATTCTTTTCATTAAACACTCAAAAACAAGGGGAGTCATAGTTCTCTTGGTATATTTGACGATATGATAGTGACAGGCAATGATAAAATTGAAAAAGAAGCTCCAAAACACAGATTGGCAAAGGAATTTGAAATTAAAGAACAAGGGAGATTGAAATACTTCCTGGGAATTGAAGTAGCACACTCAAAATAGGGAATCTTAATTTCTCGATAGAAATACATTGTTAACCTCTTGAAAGAAGCTGGGAAATTAGCCTGCAAACTAGTTAGTACACCAATAGACCCAAATCATAAACTTGGAGAGACAGAAGGATATGTTGCTAGTGACAAGGAGATGTACCAAAAACTGGTTGGAAAACTTATTTACTTGTCCCACACAAGGCTTGATATCGCCTACGCTATAAGTATAATAAGTCAATTCATGCATAATCCAAAAGGAAATCACTTGCAAGTTGCCTATAGGATATTGAACTACCTTAAAGAAACTACAGGGAAAGGGATATTGTTTAAAAAGAGTGCCGGTCTCGTGCTTGAAGCATACACAGACACTGACTTTGCTAGGTTAGTGATTGATAGAAAGTCTACCACTATGTATTGTACTTTCCTTGGTGGAAATCTATTTACATAGAGAAGCAAGAAATAAAATGTAATGGCACAATCCAGTGTAGAATCATAATTTTGAGCAATGGCACAAGAAATATATGAGCTGCTATGGCTAAAGAATATCGAAAGATCTGAAGATTAAGTGGGATGGTCCTATGATACTATACTGTAACAATAAATTTGTAATCAGTATTGTATGCAACTTGGTGCAACATGACAGAACAAAACACATTAAGGTGGACAAACACTTCATCAAATAGAAGTTGGATAGTGGTTCGATGTGTACACCATATGTGTCCACTAACTTCTAATGGGAAAACGTGTTTAAAAAGGGGTTGAGCAACCCTCTATTCCAAACAATTATTGCTAAGTTGGAAATGGATAATATCAATTCACCAGCTTGATGGGGAGTGTTGAAATGCTGTAGAACTATTTTAGGAAGGTTGTAAATATGTATCAACTAGGATTCCCTGATTATGGTAAATATGTATTGATTAGGATTCATTGATTATGGGGTAATTAATTCTTATGATTAAGGGATTTGATTATAAAGTAGTTAATTTCTTTCATTATATATGTTAGGAAAATTGTGTATATATTAGCAGCATTGTACCATTGAAACAACACATTGGAAATATAGAATTCCCATAACTATTCATTGATGGAACCCAAGAGTATTTTGATAGCAGTACAGCAAAAATAGAGATATTCTTATGGAATAGTAGATAAACAACACTGGTCTCACTGATATATTTAGACTAACAGCAAAGGAATACAAAAAGATAGAGTAAGCTAGGCTCAAACACACACAAATAGTCATGGAAATCACATAAGAATGCCCAAGAACACTCAAGAGCACTCACATGACACTAAACACTAATCCTAGCAACAACTAGGCCAATGCTATCTAATATAGGATGCTAGCCTCCCCAAACACAATTTGTCATGCCCCAATTATGAGCACGTTATCGGCATGGGAAATCTACTATAAGGTAGTCCCCACAAGCCTAAGAGATACTATATGCAACCTTTAAACAAATAAAGTAAAGGCCTAAAAGCCACACAATTTTACAAGAAATGCAAAAGCCTTTTTATACAAAAATTTTAGCAAAGTTTTTCCTTAAATATAGACATCCCAGGGTACAAATAACACACCAAAAAGGGTGGACAGTCCCACCATGACACATGAAGGCCTCTGTGGCCAATTATAGTACCAATTTACATTAGAACATGACAACCTGTATAAGTACTAAACCCAAAATATACATTCACATACTACCATAAACCATGTAGATCCTATCAACTGTTGATAACTGCATAGTTGATTAATGTAATTAGGTCTCCAAGCATATATTTTAGCAGTGTTTTATAACATTATGAGTAGTTAATTGGGCTCTTATCATTATTTTCAATGCTGACAAGTTAACAGTAGTTCAAAGGAAAAAATGAGCAATTATGGACCAAAAGTTAAATAGCAGAGAGAGTAGCAACATTGAAGGATGGAGGCTACGACACCAGAAAAATTTCAAAAAAATTTAGAACCAAGTCAGAGAAGGTGGCGCCACAATGCCCAAAAAGACAAAAATTGGTGCTCAAGTTAGAGGACTCAGTGCCGCAGCACCCATTACTTGGAGCCACTGTGCCAGCACCACTGAGTCACTTTAAATAGGTCAAAACTAATGAGAAAGGGCACCTTTTAACGTAAAGAAAAGAGAGCCTAAGTTTGTAACTAAAAAGAAGAATGATGTGGAGGAATTTTGGAAGAGGAGAAGTAAAGAAAAAGGAACTATGGACTTCATTGATTTGATTATCTCACTCTTTTCTTCATCTTATTTCTTATTTCTGATGTTGATTCTTATCTTAAACATTATGTTTTCAACTCCAATGATGGAGTATATCCTTTTTACTAGGACTACAATTTAGAATCCACATGTAATCCTGAATTGATTTGATTCTCAATAAATTACATGTTTTTATCTTCAATTACTTCTGTTATTATGTGATTAATGTATCTGATTTACTGGCCATAGATTAAATTGAATTAGGGAATCTATGTGCTTTAGAAAAGGGATTTGGGGTTTTGCCATGAATTGAGGGATGTATGATCATTTAGTGGAAGGGGTGACATTGTATAGGATAGGAATATACCTATACAACACATAAAATCATTAATTAGAGAATTAAACTTAATGAATCCCTAGATTAAAGATTGTTCATAGGAATATAGGGTAATTCTAATAGGGGTATTTCCACTTAATCTTGGGAGAGATAATTAGGTAATCAAGAACTCTGACTGGTAATTGAGATAAATTAAGAACTCACAATTATTGGATAGATAATTGAGATTCACAAAGTGTGGGGGAAAATTGTATTCCTAGTCTTTTCAGAATTAGAATATTTCATCCTAAGTCATATGGCATTTATAATTAGGATTGCTTTAATTAGTTTAATTAGTTTAATTAGTTAAATGTCTTTGATTATTGGTTTGATTAAAATTGGGGAAGATAAAAATTAGTAGTTAATGAATTAATAACAGTCCCTTATAGGAATGATCACTCACTTACACTTTATTACTTGTTGCGATTATGTGTACTAACATAGCCTTATATTTTTATTAACAACTATCCAAATATATCCAAAAGTTGCTCCATTGACCAAGTCTCATGTGGCAGGTTCGTATGATGCTGGAGGTTCAAAATGTAGGGGAGCCATAGCTCTATCTAAAAAATGTTAAAATAAAGGTATGAATCACATCAACCCAGTGAGAAGGAAACCCATACCCAAGGGTACAAGTTTGAAATTAAGATAATACATATATCAATATATTCCTCATATGCTTATGAATTAAATATAAACAATAAAACATTAACCAAATAAAATGTTATACATTTGTACAAGTAAGAAATATAAAATAAAGAATGATGAATGTATATGTTTCAAATACTTATAAATGAAATATCGTATGCTTGTATCCATAATTCAAGATACTCATGCATATGGAAACCAAAAAACTATATACATAGTTTGGGGATGGATCCACTCATTCATCACATAGGAAACTCTCTCATATATTTCCTTTTCATGCCATGGAACTCAAATCCCAGATCTTGATCATCA
Organism: Ceratonia siliqua; assembly: GCA_034509205.1. Taxonomy (NCBI): domain Eukaryota; kingdom Viridiplantae; phylum Streptophyta; class Magnoliopsida; order Fabales; family Fabaceae; genus Ceratonia; species Ceratonia siliqua. The sequence continues at coordinate 18,843 of JASKGM010014738.1, forward strand.
CATTTCCTCTTCGTGCCATGAGACTCGAACTCATGGTCTTATCGTATCAGTGCCTTAGAAAAAGAAAAACCCATGGTCATCCACAATGAATATGTATTAACGTCAGATTTTTCCTTCTCTAACAATTTTACTCCACTAAGAGAGACTGCACTTACACATTGGCTAACAACACACTATATTTAGACATCTGCAATTAAACCTTACCAATTTTTGAAGTTCTTGGATAAATGGCCTCCATTCAAGACTTATGTGAGCTAAACTACCCACAGATTTCTTACTGGAAGCATTTGCCACATCATTCACCTTGCATGGATAATAAAGAATGGAGCAATCATAATCTTTGATCAATTCCAACCATCGACGTTGCCTTAAGTTCAAGTCTTTCTCCTCAAAAATAAACTTAAGGTTTTGTTATCTGGAAATGGCAACAATAATTTTTGCCTTTAAAATTTGGCATCATTACTTGTATGGGATTATGGCAAAATTTTCCCTTAAATATTGAATATCCCAGGGTATAATCAGTTAAACAAAAAGGTGGATAGGTCCCTAAACTGTCACAACGTGATTGCCAAAAAAAGGCACATCGTCGCAACTTTATAGTGAGAAATGGAAAACACAAAGATTAAGAAAATGGAGTTACCACTAATTAATTATAAAGGATAATTGGAATCTGTTGGATTCATGTGCATAGTTAGTATTAGGTTGTAAAACCTTGTACTATATTGGCCCATTAGCTTAATATCTCTTATATATATAATTAGCTGTAGTAGGTGATTTACTCACTTACGCACTTTCCCACATCAGGATTTCTCTCTCTTTCTTTCTCTCTCTCTCTCTCTCTCTCTCTCTCTCTCGCTTTAAATTTCTCATGGTATTAGAGCTAAATGAGAGAAAACCTTAAGTTTCAATGTGTAAGTGTCAATGACGGTCAAAAACTCAGTCATCACATCTATCATAACTGTTTCATCCCCTTCCTGATGTCAGCTGCCAATTTTGGCCACACCATCATGCTCGGAGTGCTCTCGTCGGTAGAACCTCAAATGGTGCTGTCCAACTCCCCCCATGCTCTGGCCATCTTCTCTACTGTCTTACAAGCCTTGGAACTTCAATATGCTACTTTTGATGGGTATTTAACAACACCACCAGCATTATCGTGCTTAGCATCCTCCGATAGGCCTGTCCCCGGAAGTCGATCACTGGAAGTTGCTCTACGCTCCGCCATACTCTGTCTTCTGCAATCCAAATTATTCTGATTTGCATTTTGAAAATTTTTTAGGCATTTTTAGTTCTTTATAGCCTTGTTTTAGGTTTCTTAGGGCTGCCTTCTATCTAAATCATGTCAGGTTTTACCTCTTCAGTCAATAAATTGGGTAACTTGACCCTTTTTTTTCACTTCTTATTTTATTATTACTACAAAAAAAACTTTTTAGGTGTGCCAAATATATGTCTTAGACTACTTCGGTTGAATTATGGTTTATGGGACAAAGGGTTAAAAATCACTTAACCAACAAGGTTGGAAATATACTTGAAATTAAAAGGGCTTCTTAGAAAAAGATATATGCTCTTTTATGTAATTTATTATGGTTGTCCATTAAGTCTAAACTTTATCCTATTTATAAGGCATATAAAACCTATCACCAACCACGGGATAAGTCCAAAACTCTCTACACTAATGGCGTAGAGCATAAGTCTCACGGCTCTATCACCTCACTTTACCCTTATCTCTAGTTACTTGCATATTCACTGAGTCACCTGCCACTCTTCATAGTCATTTAGGACATCTAGTCTATCCAAACTCCATTAAATGGTTTCATGTCTTTTGAGTCTGTCTACTTTAGAATAGCTTGAAAAATAGTCATGTCCTTCATTTCTAAAGCGTGTCAATAATCGGGGCTTCAGCTCCTTTTGAGCTCGAACACTCTGATGTTTGAGGTCCTAGTCGTGTCACTTCTGTTTTAGGATTCTAATATTTTGTTAATTTCATTGATGACTATTCTTGTTGTGCTTGGTTATTTTTAATGAAAGCTTGCTCTAAGTTGTTTATTATTTTTCAAGAATTTTGTGCTAAAATAAAAAATCAATTTAATGTCTCCATCAGTGTTTTATGCAGTGATAATGCCTGTGAATATTTTTCTTCCCCTTTCTATAACTTTATTGCTTCACAGGGTATTCTTCATTAGTCTTCTTATGCTCATACCCTTCAACAAAATAGGGTGGCTGAATGTAAAAATTGACATCTTATTGAAACTGCTCGCATTCTCTTACTCCATCATCATGTCCCTTTTCATTTTTAGGCTAATGTTGTTCTTACTGCATGTTTTTAATTAACTGAAGTCCTTCTTCAGTGTTACAGCATGAAATTCCTCACTTTCTTTTATTCCTGACTTGGCAGCTTTATGTACTCCCACCTTATATTTTTGGATGCACTTGTTTTGTTCTTAATTTACAACTTGGGCAAGACAAATTTTGTCCTCAGTCCATCAAGTGCAACTTCCTAGGATATTCTCATCTTTAGAAAAAATACCAGTGTTATTCTCTTGACACTCAGCATTATTTCCTCACAACATATGTGACTTTCTTTGAGTCATCTTCTTTCTATTCTCCATCTACTATCGAGCATACTGTTATTTCTAATGTCCTTCATATTCCTTATTTTAGACCTCCTCTTGCTTTTCCTAAGTCGACTCTACCTCTGGTCTATAAATGTTCTTTCTAGGTATGCCATTGACGCCAGCGTCCTCATTCTCAAACAGGCACCACTGATTATCCCGATCACTCACCTCCTATGCCAACTTCTCCACCTACCACGGACCTGCCACCTATGCCTCTTAGAAAAGGTAATTATTCTAATCGGAATCCTCATCCTACATATATCTTTCTAGCTTATCATCTTCTATCTACACCATATTATGCCTTTGTGTCTTCTTTATCCACTGTTTCTATCCCTAACGTTACTCGTGAGGCTCTTTCAAATTTAGGGAGGCATCAGACCATGGTTGATGAAATGGTAGCTTTGCATTTTAATGGTACTTGGGGTTTAGTCCCCTTACCATATGGTAAGTCTCCTTTTGGTTATTTGTGAGTTTATACTATCAAGGTTGGCCCTAGTGGACAAGTTGATTGTCTGAAAGCTCGTTTAGCTACCAAAGGCTACACTCAAATTTATGGGCTAGATTACAATGACACTTTTTCTCCTGTGGCCAAAATGACATATGTCCATCTGTTCCTTTATATGGCTCCCATACATCAAGAATGCTTTTCTATATAGCAAACTTCAGGAAGAGTTTTATATGGAGTAGCCACTTGTGTTTGTTGCTCAAGGGAAGTCTAATCTTGTGTGTAGGCTTCGCCACTCCTTGTATGGGTTGAAACAATCTCCACATGCTTGGTTTAGGAGGTTTAGTACTATTGTTTATAAGTTTGGCATGACCCATGTGAGACTGACCATTCTGTATTCTATTGCCATCCATCATATAGCAAGTGCATTTATTTGGCAGTGTATATAGATGATATAGTCATAACTGGGAATGATTAAGATGTCATTCTTCATATAAAGTCTTATCTGTTTCATAATTTCCAGACTAAGGATTTGGGTCACCAGATGTATTTTCTTGGATTGAGGTTACTCAATCTAACAGTAGTATTATCTCTTAGAGGAAATATGAATTATATATCCTTAAAGAGAATGGCAGGCTAGATTTTTGACCTATTGATACACATATGGATCCGAATGTTAAGCTTTTACTAGGATAGGGGAGCCATTGGCAAATTATGGCTGATATCAGAAATTGGTTGGAAAACTAAATCATTTTACGATCACTAGACTTGATATTTCCATTGATGTTAATGTGGTTAGTCAATTTTTACAATCTCTATGTGATAGTCATTGGATGCTGTGATATGTCTTCTTAGATATATCAAAGAAGCACCATGTCAAGGGCTATTATATGAAGATAAGTGCATATGTAAATCATCGATTATTCTGATGCCGACTAGACAAGATCTCTACCAAATCAACTGTCTACTTTAGTATATTATGTTCTTGTTGGCAGTAATTTGATATCTTCGAAGAGTAAGAAACAAAATGTGGTTGCCAGGTCGAGTGTAGAGGCTAGATATAAGATTATGTCATTAGCCATGTGTAAACTCATATGGTTGAAGCAACTTCTTCAAGAATTGAAGTTTAAAGAGGTGACACAAATGCAACTCATTTACGATAACCAAGCAGCTTTACATATTGCCTCAAATCAAGTGTTTCATGAGAGGACTAAACACATTGAAGTTGATTGTCACTTCATCTACCAGAATATCTCATTAGGGTGCATTGCCACTAGTTTTGTAAACTCCCCAAATAAGTTAGTAGATGTCTTTACAAAGTCTCTTAAAGGCTTTAGTATTGGGCTTATTTGTATCAAGCTTGGTGCATATGACCTATATGCTCCAACTAGAGGGGAAGTGTTGGATTCCTATACATAGTTAATATTAGGTTGTAAAGCCCTTTGTAAAGCCTCGTACTATATTAGCGCAGTATCTTTTATACATATAATTAGTTGTAGTAGGTGATTTACTTACTTACACACTTTCCCACATCAGGATTTCTCTCTCTCTCTCCTTAACTTTCACAAAATCCTAAAAAAAAAACAAATACTGGCTCTTAGAACCAGAAGAAGGATTTAAGAGTCTAATTGTGTGTGGGGAAGGTGTTAAGCACCCTACAATGTCCATCCCTAAGGATAATTATCCTAAATCATTTGTGCTTAAATTTGTTGTACTTTAATTACCTTTTTTTTAATGTGATAATGGAAAGATGAAGAATTAAAGAACCAGACTTACCTTATTGGGTAAATTCCTATATACCTCAAGAGGGATCAAGGTCAACGTAGTTCGAGGGTATTTTGAGAATTTGACATGGTAAGATGGGTTATCTCTTTCTTAGTGCAAATTTTGCATAATGTGGAGAATGAACCTCCACCCAAAGCCAAGAAGAGCTAGGTTAATGTGAGAGGATAAATCTCCATCCAAAGCTTATGAACGAATGGTCAATGTGGGAAGATGAGCCCCTACTAAAGGCCAAAGAGGACTAGTCAATGTGGGAGTATAATTCCCCACCCAAAGCCTGGATGAATGGTAATTAAGACAATATAGGAGAACAAATCTCCATATAAATCTTATGGATAATATAGAAGAACAATTCTTCACATAATGTTTAAAGGAGTTAAGACAATAAAGGAGAATAAATCTCCACATAAAGCTTAAGGACAATATAGAAGAATAATTCTCCATATAATGTTTAAAGGAATCAAGAAAATATAGGAGAATAAATATACCCAAAAATCTTAAGCACAATATGGGATAACAATTCTCCACATAATATCTAAGGAAAAATGGTGATCCTTGAAATCACCTTCGAAGGAAGGGAGAATGATTTTCTGGATTGATTTAGGAAAGAATGTGCATATCTCACTTTATTTATAAACACTTCCTGAACAAAAAGACTTGATTTACTAAGTTTAGTTTTTCTTTTCATTTAAGCCTTTGGAGAAAACAAACAGTGGGAGATAAGGAAAAAGAGGGAATCCAGTACAGAGAAAATTTGGGATCAAACAAATGATGGGCTGGATACATCGAACACAATGTTTCAGTAGTCACTTTCTCTTAGTACTCCATGTCATTGGCAATCAACCAATCAGCGTCATGTGCCTTTTCGGTTGACAAGTTGACCGTAGGAGTAATCTTTGGTTTTCACTATGGTGGCTTGTATGTTTCATGCTTTATTTTGGTCAATTTAATTTGTCTGACTGAGTTGTCCTTTTCAGATGAATATTTTTTGGGAGATGGAGGATCCTATAGGCCATGCTTACCAGAAGAACATTGTACTTAAGAAGGAGCTTGAGACATATAGGTAGTCATCAACATTGCATTAGCTAAGGGAAAAAAGGTTCAGGATCAGGGAGGCAAGTTTCAGAATGGGACAAGGAGTTTGAAGATAAGGTTGCGCATATGAAAATGGAGCTTGACTACTATAAGAACGAGTAGTTAGCCTCTTATAGTACTTGTATAAGAATGACCTAGGAAAGAGAGGAGGTTATTCATTTGAAGGATCTACACCATAAGAGAACTTGCGAGTATAAGGCTTAGGTGCACTAACAGGCAAAAGAGAAGATTGCTCGGAATGAGTTTAGTGATTTAGCATATGGCTTTAATTATTGTGTCCAACAAGTTAGGGTTGTTACCCTTAATTTTCCATTTCGTCAATTGAGCTTCCTGAAGAAAGTAAAGAATGGTAAGTTGGTGGATATGGATAACGGGAGCGAGGGTGCCCTCGAAGATTCGTTCAATGATACCAATTCGTCCTCCAGTTGATCTAGATTAATTATTATTATTTTAGCTATATTATGACATTTGAGGATGTACCAAAACTTTTCTCAATGATCTGGTTCATGATTTGGCATGTTTACATTACTATTGTGTGTTTGCTTTGTGCTACACTTTTGTTAACACTAGCCTTTGCTTTATTTTTGTCAACTTTTATTTTGAGTATCATGGGAATTATTTCCAGGATGTTCTATTAGGAATGTTTGTCATTCTATTTGGGACAACATTGGATGCTTCGTATGCTAGTATTTGCATAATAAATGAGAAGCAGTGAAGAAATGACAGGAGAGAACAGAGAGAATGCAAGAAGAGGTTGTCAAATGATATTATTCATCAAACAAATATAATGAATACAGTTCCTGAAAACTGATAAAACCACTAACTCCTAGTGTAACAAACTAATTGACTGAGATTATCAACTTAATGGCAGGTGTATCCGAATTAGAAAAGGGAATGGGAAGATTACAAGACTAACACTTAGTAATTACAAGATTAACAACTCTTTCCTATTTGACAAGCTGCATAAGCACTCACCAGTTCTTTATTTATAGGAAATGATAGATTACAAGACTAACACTTGTCTAATCACAATAGCACAGGGATGAACTAGTCTCTTGTGCTACACTTCTATGGGGTGAGCTAAACTTCTTTATTAGAAACATCAACAGATAAACTTTGAGGGTATTAAGGTGAACCATTAACTGGGTCAGATCTAGACCATTTATGTACCTTGCTAATATCAATGTGGAACAAGCCATTACTGAGTGTCTCTTTCCTTTAATAAGAGTCTCCCTGTTAGTTTAGTCCTTAACAAAGCAACATTTACTGCTTTATATTAAAAAAAGACACCATTATCACTACATAAATTTGAAACTGACAGGAGATATCTAGTGATTAATGGAACATGCAACAATTTCTTTAATTAGAGAAGGTGACCAGTATTATTAAATATAGATACAAAGAAACCAACATGTGTAATATTTAGAACATTACCATTTCCCATTAGTACTTAATTGCTGCCACAGTATCCAAACCAAAAAGTGAAATTGTTCAAATCATTGGTGATGTGATTTGTTGCCCTAAAGTCAACAAACCACTTGGAAGTGTCATTTTCACTTGATTTAACTATGGTGGTACCAGTAAACATCTAATTTTATTTAGATAATTTTTAAAAATTTAAAAAAATAACAAAAATACAAAAAAATTAAGAAAATACAAAAAATTAAGAGAAATGGCAATAATGATGAAGAACCCATAAAAGGTGGAAGAAAATAGGAAAAAATTTAAAAATCAAAAGTAATAAAAAAATAATAAAAATAATAGAAATAGTAAGAAATCAAAATCACAAAAATATAAATTTTATTTTGATTAAAAAAAGGGGAAAAGAATGAAATGCAATGGAAGAAGAAAATTCAAAGTTAAAGAAAGAGAGCCCAAAACTAATCCACCAAACAATTCAACCCTCCAACCCAATCCAAGAAGATAACCAATGACCCAACTCATCAATTTTAACCTAATTTCACTTACCGCTTCACAAACTTGGCTGTCAGCTCTCCCTATTTTCTCTCTCTCTCTCATTATCTCAAACCCTAGCTTTTCACCCATACTCTAGCCGTCAACCTCATCACTGGCCTCCCATCTCTCTTCTTCTGTCAACCTAGCCATCTCATCTCTCCCATCTTTCTCTCCCTTGCAAACTAAACCTAGCCGCCACCTTCGTCTCCCCAACTCATCCCCGTCTTTCTTTTCCTGAAGCTTCATCAAGCTTCTCAGATGGCCAGCTCATCCATGGCCAGCTTGCACCTTATCTTTCTACTACAGTGGAGTGTGCTCGGTGGCCATGATTTTCCCCTTTCCATTTAATGCTCCAATTTTTCAGAAAATTTTATCTTCATCGGGCAGATTTCTTTGACTTCGGTGGCATATTTCTCTTCCGCCAACCCCTAGGTCGCGGTCACTATATAGTCGGAGGATAAGAACAGAAGTTTTCTTTCGGGTAGAATAGGAGTAGATCATGGTGTGTGCATTCAGTTTTTTCTATAAATACTGAGGAAGGCAAGTTTTCAGAGAAGGAAATTTGGAGAGATTCAGAAAAAGAAGAAATTTTCAAGGAAGCCCTCAGTCAAAGAAGAAAAATTTGAAAAAAGAAAGAGAGATCGTGGGACTTTCGAGAGGACAAATCTAGAGGTGTTCGAAGGGAAGATTTGAAGAGAGATTGGTTTTGTGTGAATCTTCATAGAGGTATTTATCTCTTCCTTTGAATTTTTTTATGGGAAAAATATTATGGCTGGTTCAGGGGATTTTGATTCCAAGTTATGCAAATATACCATTTTAATTTAGAAAATAAATTTGGTTGGTTGTTCTGACTTTGATTTGATACAAAGATGTGTCAATATGCCATTTTAATGAGAGATTGAATTTGGTTTGTTACTTTGATTCTATCTCGATTTCATTTTTGTGAGTCAAACTTGATTTGCCACTTTAAGTTTACTCCCATCCAGAATTTCAAGTTGGTTCTGGGAAGTTTTAAATGGTATTTAAATTTGAGGATTAATTTTAATTTCATTCTTTGATGTAAGGCATGTGTTAGAGTTGATAAAATATACTCGGTTGTGGGTTTGGTTTCAGCTCTGGTGTTAAGTGTGTTGAGATTTGAACTTCGAGTATCATTTTAAATTGATAATCTTGAGTAGATTTCATTTCTTGTCAAAACTTGATTGTGGGTGGGTTTAAACATACTGGGTAAAACCTTTTTTTATTTCTTTTGTTTTATTATGTGAATTTTCTTAATTTATGTTTTACTTGTTTATTCATTCTATGTGTTTGTAAATTTTTGTATTTTAGGTTCTCTATTTTTTTTATTTTTTGGTTTTATCTGTTGCTTGGGTTTTGGGTTTGACTTGAAAGAATATTATTTCTTTGCTGTAAAATAAATCTGTAAGATAAGTCTGAAATCTTGTTTTCATCCTTTGAGGTATGTAAGTTCAAATTTTGTGCCTGGCATGTTAATTGCATTATTAAGTGGCAATCTGAAATTATGATTCTAGCTATCAGGGGGTTTTGATGCTAAATTTTTTCAGTTGCTGGATTAAAGTTGTGGTATTGATGTTAGGTTTAAAATAATCTTATTGTGTTGTGAGAATATATTATATAAAAAATTTGGTACTGTCTTTATGAAATTTTTGTTAATAACTAGCCTAAGGTAAGAATTAATCTTTTGTGGTCGCAATTTATTTCAAGTTGTGCATGCTTATGTGATTACGTCAAAATATAATGTATAGGTTATTTTGAAGGTGTGTTCTTTATTTAATGTGGAAAAATACATGTTGGAAATTGGCAACACCAAGTCCTTGGCCCCTGTGCTCAATTGCACTCCCAGATAGAGATGCTTGCTAGTTTTGATGGATTTTCCTCTCTTGGCTGAACTTTTATTTTGATTTTTTTAACTTTGCTGTCTTTTGATTACATTAATTCGAGGATGTAAAGTGTATAGTGTATTAGTGTTATTTTTCCCAGTCTCCCTTGTAGAGCTACCTTTGTATATTTTTGTTATCCTTTACCCAGTCTACCTATCCTTTATCTTTATTAGTGTTATTTTTCTCAGCCACTGTTCAATGCACCTTGTTTTTTTTAGAAATAACCAAAAGAATAAAAAAAAATTTGTGGGCTCCAAAGGCCCCAAATAATCTTTTTTTTTATATATAAAATGGTTTATATTTTTTGGTTCCAAATTCATTGAAGGGCCTCTTGATAAAATAGTTTGGGTTTTAAAACAAAGGAGCATGATGTCAAATTAAATTATCAACTTGCTCTCGAAGGGAATTTTTTTTCGGTTATCATACTTAAGGATATTTAGTATACCTTTCCCTTGCAAAGGATTAAGGTTCCAAAGACTCATTTTCATCATGAGCTCAAAATTTTTGGATAAATGGCAAATTTTGAATGAGGTTCCAATAGCCTCCCAAATAGATAATAATATAAAGTTTGTTTTGAAAATAATATGGATTAAAAACATTGGAGCCTGTACTAGAAATGGGCTGTGTTTTTTTCAAAGGCCTAAAAATGTAATGAAGTTTAAAAAGCCTTTTGGTTCAAGTGAGACTTTTCACAACTAGACTTAAAGGGTCACTTAGTCTATTGGAATTTATTTTGAAGGTTTTTCAAATCAAAGTCTTCTATTTTGAAGGTTTTTCAAATCAAAGTCTTCTGGTTTAAAAAGTATTAAAGGCCTTATTAAATGGTTTTCCCTAATTGAATTTTTGTAAGTGTCAGGCTCAATTAATTAATTTGTTTCTCGAAAGTGTTCTAAAAGTCTAAATTAATTTTTTTAAGTGTTTTAAAAGATTCAATTAAATTATTTTTTGGAAAAGATTTGAAAGACCCAAATGAATAGGTAAAAGCATAGGTTGTTAAACAATAAAACCAAAGTTTCATTTTTATACTCTAATGGTGATTTCAAATATTATCATTTTTTTTTTGTCTAAATATTATATAGAGAATTATTCTTTTATAGTGTCATAGGCTTTGTGTAAAAAATTATTTTTTCTATTGATCTAATTTTTCATAAATAATATATGAAGCATTATTCCTCGATATTGTCTTAAACTTTATATGAAGATTTATTCTTCTATATTTTCTTACTACATCCATAAGATTTGGGTGGGGGTTTATTCTCACACATTGTCTTAGCCTCTAAAAATTTTGGATTAAAATTTATTCTCTCACATTATCTCATCAAAATATTATTTGTCTTAGGGTTGAGATTATATATCTGCCTTAAGTAAAATAAAAAATAACTTTTGCCTTATAGATGCAATCATATCTCCTCCTTAGGCACATGATCAAAATACTATCAAACTACGTGGACTTTGATCCCTATAAGAGTATGGAGGCACTTACCCAGTAAGGTAGGTATGGCTCTTTCCCATAAAATCTAAATAACTTTTTGTCTTAGGGTTGAGATCATATATCTGCCCTAAATAAAATCAAAACAACTTCTGTCCTACGGATATGATCATATCCTCCTTAGGCACATCATCAAAACACTATCGAACTGTGTGGACCTTGATCACCACAGGGGTACGTAGGCATTTATATAATAAGTTAGATATAGCTCTTTTATCTTTCATCTTCTTTGTACTGTATTAATAAAATGGATAATTAAAATAATTAAAATACATTAAATTTTAAGCATAAACAATTAAGGGTAACTATCCTTAAGGATGAAAGTTGTGAGGTGCCTAACACCTTTCCCACGCGTAATTATACTCTGTAACATTTTCTCTAATTTCAAGGGCTAGTTGCTTGGTTTTTTAAAGGATTCCAATTATTTTTCTAATTAATTGGTGGCGATTCTATTTTTATAAAATCTTTATGTTTTAACCATCCGCCATTTTGTGATAATACCAACTTGTGCACTTGGTGGTATATTGTAGGTCATCTAATTTGTTACATTTCCCCTTGATCTAGAATTTTGCTGTTATATCACCTAGATTTGTTAGCAAAAATTATCAGAACAAAGTAGTATGAATATACACCAAGATAACATACAAATATATATATGATAATGTTCTAGTTTATACTATGAGGCCCTAGACGTTAACACTTGGGCTATGCTTGGTAGGATTAAAATGGACAAGTGGTAAAGGAACTGATAAATGACAATGCCTTTTGCCTTTTTCCATCTTCTCATTTACCACATGTCCAGTTTCACTCCAATCAAACACAGCCTTAGACTTGCCAAATATCTATAATGGTGGTCTGAGTTCTAACTTTATTACGTCGCTTCTTCAAGACTAGTCACATCAACAAGATATTCTCCACACCTAAGAGAAACATGTAAGGTTTTATAATAGAAAAGTTTAAGGCATTTCTTCACAACTAAAAATTCTATCCCAAACTGAAAACAATTTATGTGGATTTGAGAGTGGAATTTACCCAAATAAGTATATAAGTAGCACAACCTGCAACTATTCTTGTCTAGATCAAGATGATTAAGCAATAAATGTCGAATTCCCTTTTAAATATCTACAACAATAGGAGGTAGGTTCTAGAAATTCTATCAGTTAAAATCCTCCTGCAAACAATATTTAGCAACAAAAACACCAAAACATATGGTGCACTGCAGACAAATCTTTGATAATACAAACTTCTTGAAAGCATAATACTTTAACAAGAATTTATGTCACACAATGGACATGTATAAAAAGTTCACCCTAGTTGCCTCTCACAATTAGTAAAAAGTAAAAAACACAAAAAGGGAAAGTTCTTTCCAGACTAAACATGTTCAGATGAGTTCATAGGGGGGAACATTCCATTTACAAGAACATGAAGAGAAGTATATGATTATGTATCAAGACAATGGTTTACAACAATCTCTCCCTGCAAACTTAAGTATAAGAAACGAAGTTTGACAAACTTAAACATCGAGGGAAATTTTAGCACTTTTCTATTCTAAAAGAATATGAAGGGTTTATTTACCTTGGGATTAGTCATGAAAATTTTTCCTTTTGTTATTCCATTCTTAAGGTAGTTGATTTCATCAATATCCCTATTTCCAAAACCAGTGTAGAATCAATTGCAATCAGAAGGAAAAAGTTCCTTGATGTCCTGGGGGCATTAAATTTAACTTATCATTAATAACATGATGTGGACACTGAAAATAACAAAACTATGTCAATTTTAATGTGTGACAGTGGGAAACTAACTCTAAGCATCCAACTTTGAATTCATCAAGAGCCTTCCTAATAATTGGAAATTGAAAATAAAGAAGTCTTAGCTTAAATTTTGTAGTGGCATAATAAAGGTTTTTCAGACCCAGCCTTAATGAGTCTCGTTAATACAATAATTCACTGAGAAAGAATTTGTTGAGTCAATGTTGTGGACAATATAATATAATTAAACACAAATCTAAAATGGCAATGATAAGATCTATGTAACCTGGCCAAATGATCAAATCATATTAGCACGAATTGCGGTACAATTAATCAGCATCCTGCATTAGACATCAATAGAGAGTAATTTCACTTGTACATTCAAACATATAAAACAATAACAAAATGTGACTAAGAATATGTACTAACCTGGGACATATTGATAAGAGATACTCTGGGATGAATCCTGAGACAAAGCTAAGGGACAAGTGGCGTGATTGTGACCAGATTGATTACACATCCGACATTTTCATACTCCACTCACCCCACTCCTCTATCCTGTAAGCCTGCCTTTTGACCGTACCATGGCTGGATCTCATACTTTACCATCCAAACCCCCTTGACTAAAATTTCAACTCTACCCATTTGTTCGACATCAGCAATAAGTTTATGGACCTTTTGTTTGGCGAACTCAAAAATATCCTTACGCTACGAAGAACTATAGTTCAAGCATACCCGCCTCTTCCAATGCTACTTGGAATAAAATAAATGCTTCCTTCATATACAATGCAGTGTCCGAGCTTTCAATTGCCTGACAAATGGAACCCAGAACAAACTTACCTCACAAAGACTCATACTCTTCTTGAAGTTCGTTATACCTTAACGAGTCCAAGGCTTGGTGAAAGCATTAAATGATTAGACAAGGTATTTACTTGTGCTTCATCGACTTCATCAATAAAGTAATGGGATATATGGAAATTGATTATGCAACATGGTAGTAAAGTACGATTGTGCTCTCCTATAAATGTATTCACACTCCACACATTCCCCTCATTATTGGGTTCAATTCTAAGAGTGGCTAGACAGTCACAACGTGTAATAGTACGTGGAGCTCGCTTGTGATCAGGGCTCTTGCTATCTTTATCAGACCTAAATCCTACACATGTGTGCATACAAAATGCGATGTACAACATCCCCAGTCCTTTTAGACTTCCTATATTGGTCTTTCCTTATACCAAATCCAAGTACCATGCCATATTTTTTATAAAACAGATACGCATCGTCTTCACTGGACCATTGTAGCTATAATACATCTTCGGTGGTTAATCTCTAAATTAAATTCAGTCCATCAACTCCCTCATCTTCAACATAAAAAAAACACCTTCCTCTTCAACATCACAAAAAACACTAGCATTCTGGCTGTCTCCTTCACCATCCCTGTTTAAAAAAACAATTCATAACAAATCAACTTCTATTGGTAATTTCAAGTGAACACAGCAAAATAGGAGGATGACAAATTGCACTCTTCATCAAAGAAGAAAACATACCAATGCCTAGACATTTTTAGCTCTTGCAATTGATTCTTCATTGCTATCGTCAAACAACAATTTCTACCACGAAAAGAAATTTTACCTTATTAATAAATTTCCTTTTGCAAAATAAAACAGGATTCACTTAAATTTATGACATTCTATCTCACAATAGACAAAATTGTTCTCTTTTAATCCACAACCAAAATATGAGTTAAAACTAAAGAATAAATTATAAATTAAAAGTTCCTCACCGTGTAGATAGATTCCAATAACTTTCATAAAGGTCGAATTTGAACATGAGTCATAATATGGTTTTCACTATCCAATTTATATGGGTCAAGTGATGATCTATTATTTCATTTTTCATTACATAAAACAAGCACCAGTAGCTAAACATCAATTGGTTAACTAGTAGCCATCTCCATAAAAGCCCTGAACCGACATTCTCACAAATACATCACCTCCCACCCTTGCAAAGTCAGAAATTGCAAAAGATTATGACTAAATGGGACCAACCTCGAATCGTAGAACAAACACAAACTAAGATTTCTGCTTCTTCACTAAAGTCTTTAATCATATGGATGTCATTAGCTTGTCGAGACTTCATCTACGTTTTGCTCAAATGGCAATGCTTCATACATACCATTTTGCAAATAATGAACCCTTCTGCAACGCAACGTTTTGAAAATAAGGGACCATATAGAATGCAGCGTTTTACAAATAAAGGCTCATCTGGAATACATCATTTTGCAAATAAGGGCTTATTTGCAACACACCATTTTGCAAATAAAGGCCTTCTGCAACACATTGTTTTGCAAATAAAGACCCAACTCAATTCACCATTTTGTACTAAGGGTAATTTCGCAACTTTAAAATCATATTTTACCTGGAAACCATGTTACATTGGTGCAACGCAAATTATGGTGCTATAGTACAATGCTTAATTTGATCTTTCCTTACTTTGTCGTTAAGTAAAAAAAGCTCTTTACTCAATTTCTTTCCATTAAATGACTTAGAACAAGCTCTCTACATCCAAATTAATGAAACCAATTAATCAAGAAAGATATAGGTTGATTTAAGAAACAAACGCATATGCTTAATTTATTAATCTTGAGTGATATTCCTCATGCAATCAATCGAAAATGTCCCCTAATCTTTTATCACAATTTGCTACTTATGGTTAGAAATTCTTCACAATTACGGATCAAAAATCTAACCTAGCAATTAGATTACTATCACGCTCATTATTTGTGCACCCAAACAAACAAAATGGTCATATTTAATAACAGAATAATAGAAGAACATCAACAATTTCAAGGAAAAGATAAATATTATCTCTTGATAGTAACCAAAAATCATATCTCAGGCTTTGAAATTACCCTTAACCAAAGACATAATTTAGCTACACACATTTATCAATTTCCATGACAGATTCAAAAGACAAATTCATCAAAGAAAATAAAAGGAAAATGGAAAGATAACTTATGGGTTGAAGGCCAGCTATGGCAGCTTCTTCTTCCAGTTAGTTTCCCTTCACGTTACTTTTATCTATTTTGATGTTGTGTCTTTGTTTTCCAATCGTTTGTCTAATGTTCATGAAGCTTTTTCTCTCCAGATGGTGCTCTTGGCTATTGGTATTGTGTTTCCAGCAAAAGATCATCTTTCCCCTATATCTCAACACAGCTGGTGTTCATGTTTCCAACAAATGATATCCAGATCCCCTCTCAGTTGGTGTTTTTCACAATATACCCGAGCGTGCTTACTAGGGAGCTAATTTCCTTTATGCTATTGGTTTTCTTTCCAGCTTTGCTCTTCTGTTTCTAGCCAAATTACCTTCTTACCACCTAAAATCATGTTAAATTGTAGGTTTTCATCTCCATTTTAATTCTTTGATTCCAAAACTCCTACAAAACACAAAAGATTAATAAAAACTCAAAATTATCAAGAAACTAACAAATAAACATAAGGAAATTTATATGAAAAATATATAAAATTAGACACTTATCATTGCTCAGTTCACCTAATATTTCAATACAAGATTAGTTAGTTAGCTAAACCCCCATTAAGTTTCATATGATATATTTAATTCAACTTCATTTATTATTTTTGCATTGATTTAATTCAACTTTATTTTTTATTTTTCATTCCTCTTGTTTAGTAAGTTTAATTAACTTATTTTGAGCATTTTTAATAATTTGGTTAAAGTGTTCTTGATTTATATTTTTTTATTTCATTTTTATTGTAAGTTAAATTTAGTGTTTTAAAGAAAAACAAATAAGAATTTAAATCACTGCATTCCATGAGAATTGACCTTGGGATAAAGTTATCATTACATTATTAGTGATTCATATTCTTGCAAACATATTAAAATTTACACATCAGGTAACCCAAATATCCTTTGGAGCTCACAAACTTGGCACTCTACATAGGTTTGGCATGACCATCTTACTAAAAAACCATAAATACATAATTTTTTGTTACATTTGAACTCAAATTTTAAATAATTTATTCTTTTATTATAAAAATTATTTATTTCATTTAAATTTTTTAAACAAAAAATTAAGAGTGAAACCCAAAAATACAAAATTGTAGTTAAAAATTATATGCATTTAATTAAGACTCAACCTATTTTTGAAATTTGGTATTTGGTTACTTTTTTTGGTATAAATGATGGCATGAAGGTTTGAACCTAAGATTTTCTACAAACTACCCAAACCCCTCACCACTAGACTACATCTAGTGGCTTTAGTATTAGGTTACTAACTTTTTTTGGGTTGGCCAGTTTGATAAGGTCAATCACTTAACCAATTCCAATAGCAAATTTATAGTTTAACTTAGCTTATTTCTCTCAATGGATAACGGTTAAACTATATAATATAGTTCATCTTAAAACATTAGTTTATTACATCTATTGAAACATTATTGAAAGTCAAAAATATCAAGATAAGGATGAATTGGTATATCAAATTTAAATTCGTAAATCAAAATTTTCTTTTTCGATATTTGTTTCACAGATAATAATAAACGATTAATAAAGATAAGATTGAAGAATTTCAAGCAACAAGGGTTGGAGCACTTACATTTTGTTTAGTGAAAGTTTTCAGTATCATGAGTGTCAGTAAGCTTCTCAAAACAGAGCAAATTTAAATATCAATTATAAACCAACAAAAGTAAAAAGAAAAAAGAGAAGAAAATTAGCACACAATGATTTATACTAATTCGGCCATTAAGGAATAAGCCTATATTCTATCTCCTTGACTTCTAATAGATTTTTTATTATATAATCACCAAAATATAAAGTCAATTTTACTTGTTCACTGGCAACAAATGGTTTCTCCTACTCACCACAAACATGTTGGTTTTGACCACGCTCACCAACAATGTTTACAAGTGATATCACCCCCTCATCACTCACATAGTCTCAAAATAGTAGTAGATGAAGGAGTTTTGCTCTCCCACATAGTAGAAATAAGACAATAAGCATACTATGGTTTCTTAAGAAATGAACTCTAAGATAACAAAGAAAAATCATATGAAACGGAGAATGTTTGACACAGTAAGAGCTCACAAGTTGCTTGGTTTTTATATGATATTTCTATAGCTTCAAATGCTTCATACTACTCTTTTTAAACTTGCTTCAAAACGAATAACCGGTGAAGGATATCGGTTGCTCCTTTTGATTTTCTTCAGATTCTTCATCTTCTAGCCTACATAGGGATTTTCCCTTGATTTTAGCTTCACTCTTCATGCCACAATCCAGCTTTAGGACTAGTCTCTCTTTCCTTCTTTGTAACGTTCAAACCGAGCCTTCATTCTTTAAGCTATGCTATTCTATTTTGCCAATGTAGCTTGTAGCTACGTTTTTCTTCCTCTTTTCACGGCCACTTGTAGTTGTTGCATAGTAGGTGGGCTTCCTCATAATATTGGCTTTAATTGTTTGCAGTAGGTGAATATCACTTCTTTCCTTTTTGTTAGATTTATCTCCTTGGCATAAGATATTTCTTTCTTTTCCTAGATGAGTTAACTTGTTGCAGTCTCCCTCCTTTCTTTTCCTCTTCTTTTTCTCATGCATGTTGACTTTGTATCTATAAGGCACAGACACGGCATTTTGATGTCATGTCCACATGTTAGACACTCCTAGGACATAGACACAGTGTCGACACAACCACGTCATGTGTCTGACATGCATATGAACGTGTTCAAATAAAAATAATAATATTTTTTGACTCGGACACGTGGCTGACATGGCTCAGACACAATTTATTAGAGAAACAAAAGTGTTTTTTTAAAACAAGATTCACTTATGGTAGAAGAAACCCATAATATAAACAATCTTCGGCTCATTTCTAGAAGAAACACACAATATATACAAGGAAGCCGTAAGATGCGGGATGT
Organism: Ceratonia siliqua; assembly: GCA_034509205.1. Taxonomy (NCBI): domain Eukaryota; kingdom Viridiplantae; phylum Streptophyta; class Magnoliopsida; order Fabales; family Fabaceae; genus Ceratonia; species Ceratonia siliqua. Next base: position 37,798 of record JASKGM010014738.1, read on the forward strand.
TACAGGTGATCAATGGGATCATTTGATGATTATAGGATGTTTGAGATTGCTAACCTCTCACTTGATGAACCAGAAATGAAGGCCATGATTTTTATTAATGATGATAAGAGTTATGATGAAGAGGCTATTGAGGTCAATCAAGAAGATTACACTTATTAGTATAGTAACTAGGGTTTAATATTTTTGCTTGGTTGCAATAAATATGTTAAGGAAATGATATATTAGAATGAATAGGTGATATCCATTGACTGTTTTTTGTTATGAGGGGATGGATAAGAATGACTTGGTAATATCCCT
>JASKGM010014738.1:38194-72902 GCA_034509205.1 Ceratonia siliqua
ATTAGAATGAATAGGTGATATCCATTGACTGTTTTTTGTTATGAGGGGATGGATAAGAATGACTTGGTAATATCCCTATACTGTCTTTTGTTGTGAATGGATGTATTAGAATGACTTGGTAATATCCCTCATAATTGCATTTATGTTTAGAGGAGATATTAGTATTTCATATAGGTAGAGTTCATATCTCTTTTTTTAGTGAGGGAATATAATGTAAATGTTCAATATTTTGATAAAATATGAATCTATTTAGATTTTTTTTTGTCGTTTAATTTTTATATATATACATGCTATGTCGTGTCCTACACTTTTTATAACTTCTCGTGTCTCCTGTCATGTTGTGGCCCGTGTTCCATGTTCGTGCTTCCTAGATTTGTCTTTAATGCTTGTAGACTATCACCTGCTTCTCTCATTTCGTCTTTTCCTCATTTTGTGCATTTCCTTATACGTCTCTCTTGCTTTCTTTTAATTATGTTGGAAGTCCCACATTGACTAGGTAAGGTGGTTAAGTATTATATATAAGCCTTGGCAATCCTCACCATTGTAAGCTGTTTTTGTGAGGAGGAGTTAGGTCATGTATTTATTTACATGGTATCAGAGCCAAAGTTCAGTGGTCGACACCAGGCATCGTAGACATTCTCCATCGTGGGTGCACTCTTCCGGCGTGGAGGGGACTGTTAGAAGTCTCACATCTCCTAAGTAGATTGGTTAAGTAAGGTATATAATCTCTTGAGCACCATTCTCCCAATGAGCTAGCTTTTGGAAATGAGTTCTACCCAAGATGATTTGTTAACAAATTACAATTAGGATTTTGCAGCTCCCTTCCTTCATTTTCCTTTTATATTCACTGTAAATCAAGACATTTAGTTAGTGTAGCATCTATTACTCAATGTAGTTTTTTGTATTTTTAGGAGGACATCATTAAAACTAATTTAAACATTATAGAGTGAATATATAGGAGCTAACAATTATTAAATTAGCTAACTAGACAAAACTTTGAATATTTATATAACCAAGAGGGGTGAATTGGGTATTCAAACAAAAAAGCAAGTTTTTGGCAAAATCATCCTAATGGTATGTGATTTAACTCAAGTACGCTAAAATAGAGAGTAAAGCTTTAAAGAGAAAAAGGTAAGAGAAACTTAACACAATATTTATCCTTCAAAAGAGTGGCTTATGTTTGGTTCTTAGCTTTTCTCGCTCACTAGCAACGCACCAATTTATACACTCACCATGAACAATTTGTTTTTTTCATTCTCATTAATATCGTTTACAATGATGATTTTTATTCGCTCATTAACAATGAACTCACACCTACACTTTCACACACTAGAAAGTTAGGATTTCTACACAAGGATGAATTTCATCAAGTGTGACCACAGGCTAAGACACTCTTAGAATGCAGCATAAAACTTTCTCACAAGAATAGATAGTCCAGACAATAGCTAAGGATTCCAACAAAATGCACAACGGCACCTTAACAAATCCTAAGGAGTCTTGAGGATACCCAAGTTATAGCTCAATTTTCTTAGAAAGATACTTCTCATCTTCGAATTCCAGTGCTTTTATGAGCCTTGGAAATGTTCTGACCTTTGGAGATCACAATGAGGTATTGAACTAGCTGTTGCATGATTTTGGCTCCATTTACTCCACTCCTACTGTTTTAGTTGACTTAATATTTTTAGTTGACGAACTCAAACTTCATGAAACTCTCCGTAGCGTTCCCCATCCTTATTTGTGGTTGATTTGCAGCCTAAGTTTCATATTTTGTCTCTAAACCATGCTGTCTGTTCTTGTCTTGATTTTCTTCGTAAATGTCTCCAATGAAGCTAGAATCCTCTTCTTTTCCTTTACTGATTTCTATCAAATTTGAACATGACTAAAATTCATATCCAAATATGTTTTGATGGTTGTCTTTGCTTAAATGGCATTGTTTTGATATATGGTCATGCGAAACCCTTATTTTGGCTTGAATCTTTCCTTTCTTGGCTTGTAGACTTTCCAAAATGGTTTCTTAGCTCTTTTTGTGGTTAAGCAGACTTGAGGCTCCCTCTTAGCTGTCTTGAACGTTTGAAACTGTCATAAAGTTTCCAAATCAAATCTTGCTCAAATTTTGTCTTAGATAGCTCCTCTTATTGGCTTTGATGGGAAAATCTTTCCTTTTATTCTAGGATTCTATTTAGCAGATTAGAAAAGAATTTGTACTAATAGTACCTATGCATATCTGATTGCATTTGAATTTTTTATTTAAATAATAAAAAAAATTTATCCTTTGACTCTGTTAGTTTAATATGATCAAAGTTAGCGCTATTAAAAGGGACCAAAGCTAACGTACCAGCCTCTTGGTTTTTCTTAAGGAGCTTATTTAGTTATTCTATTGACAATAAAAGGAGCAGGATATCATGTTTCTCTTTATCCTCCTCTTATTCTCTTGATATTTAAAACTTTTTAATTAACTTCTAAAAACCCCGTCCCTTTCTCTACAAGTTGCTCTTGACCCTACTCCACATCATGTTCTTATTCTCTAGAATGCTTGTTATTGAATTTTTACTTCAAACCTTGGAAGAGCTCCTATAAACCTTCCTCAAAATTATACTTTACGAATATTTTTTAAATTGTAGTATTATAAAATTAAAATAAAATAAATACCTCCATCCATGCCAGCAAGTTATTATATCTCATTTAAATCATCAGCCCACAGTTTGTTCTTAGGGTTAAGATTTATGACCTTTTGAAAAAACGGCCTAGCCTGAATCAGACTTATTTAAGGCTAGCCTGTGAAGGGCAGTTCTTTTCCTGGTTGACCCTTTTTCCAATGCTAATCAAAATCTTAAAGATATTTTCTTCTTGGAAACCTTAGACCTATCAAAAGCAATATTCAACCTTTGATTTCCTCATCTGCTTTTTAATTGGATTAAATTTCTCTGTTTTTGGATTCAATTCCTAAATTTCTGAGATGGCTTGTACAGGAGATGATATCATGGAGTTTTACTCCAGATCTTCATATCATTTCCCATTTCGTCAGGCAACCCTAGCATATGTGCATACACAAGCACACAAATATGCATATACATATATACCAATGGAATATACGGACGCAAAGATGGAATCAAACAGTGAGAGAAGAAACCAAAGGCCTTCTCAAACAGCAGAAAGCTTTCAGAAAGGATAGTTGATTGGTTGGGATTGCATGGCTCTCTGCAAAATCTCAGTTTGCTCCTTCTGATGAATTTTATAGAATCCAGTAGCTGTGGCTGCAGATGGGGAACGCCCAACAAATTTGATCTCTTCCATACTTCCTCTACCCATTGCTTTCATCAAAGTCCAAAGGCGAGGAAAGACATAATAATAAGCACCCATGTTCATTGGCTCTTCCTGGCACCAAACGATCTCAGCATCTGCCAAATAAAAAATGAGACACAGGATCTGTGATCTTATAGTAATAATAATAAATTATTAAGATAAAATAGACTATTAACAATAAATCATTTCTTAAGATTTGAAATCTTGTCAAATTTGATAGGATTTGAAAATGAGAAGGGAATACGTAGTTTTTTTAAAATATTGAATTAAATTCCATTTTTAATTACACTTTAAACAACTCAAATTCAATAATGGAAATTGAATTCTCAATTATTAGGAGTTTCAAATGCACCTTGAGAGATTCTACATAAGTCTAACTCGAGTAAATAAGCAAGAGTATTTTCTATGGCAAGTGTGCATACTTGGATATCGTTTCAGTTCTTGCTGAATGAGGTCATATGGGAAGGGACAAAGTTGTTCAACCCTGCAAATTGCAATGTCATTTCCATTGATGTTTCGCCGGTTTTCATTGAGATCATAATACACCTGAGAGGAAAAAGTGTAAAAATTCAATATAACCCCTTTAAAGACTATAAAAGAGGACCTCCCTAATGTTAAATCACACAACATAAATAACTGATCTAAACCAATTACACTAAACTAAATCAAACCAAACCGTAAAAAACAAAATAATCAAAACCGATTTAAATCAGTTTGGTTTAGTTTTCCTTTTATGAAAAGACCAAACCAAAAATTTCATCTTTTTATATATTTTAGGCTTATGGTAAGACAGTAGCAACAATCAAAGAACATAAAGCACCTTTCCAGAGCAAAGAATCAGACGTCTAATGCCCTTCTCAAGACCAGAGTGATTATTTTGATCCTTTATAAGGCGCTTAAATTTGGTAGCCTCTTCTTCAGGATGGCCTCCAATATCTTCGAACTCAGATAAATTTGATTTGCATTCTTTGTGGCGAAGAAGGTATTTAGGGGACATCACAATGAGAGGCTTTCGGAAATCCCTATGTATCTGAGAAATTAACAGCAGAACATAAGCAATTGTGTTGGATCAGGCGCTTATTACTGTATCAAAAGCTATAGTTATAGTTTCTCATAATTGCATTAAGCATGAGGGGCTACATTCATTATAGACGTCACGGGTAGACATGATAAGTCTAAGACTAGTAAGGAAGACGTTCTCCCAATAGTCAACAAAATGAAGATGCTTTCAAAACAAGTTTATACATAGCCTAAGTGGGTTGTGATGAGTACCTGGCGCCGTAAAACATGAAAGTAATTAGCAGGAGTTGTGACATTCACAACCTGCCAATTGCATTGCTGAGTTTGCTTGGTGAGATTTGGATCCATCTCAGGTATAACAAAAGGATTGTCATCACTCATCTGCCAAAAAATTTGTAAACATGGGTTGAAGATTTCAATTCAAATAATTTACAAAATCCAAATACAAGCTCTCTAATGCTGTTTACCTGAAGAAAACGTTCCAATCTAGCACTTGAATGCTCAGGGCCCTGACCATCATAACCATGAGGAAGCAACAAAACAAGACCAGTTTGACGAAGCCACTTGGCCTCCCCAGAACTCAGAAAATTATCAATTATGACTTGACCCCCATTACCAAAATCACCAAACTGAGCTTCCCACATTACCAAGCAATTTGGGCTTTCCATTGAGTACCCCAATTCAAATCCCATAACACCAAACTCTGAAAGAGAGCTGTAGATATTACCAACAAATGTTGTTCAAATGAGAGACCAAAAACAGATTAATAATTTATTCAAATTTAAACATAGGATGTCTCAACTTTTATATTATATTGTAGAAATATTTTATACTATCAGACTTTATCATATAAAATACTATCAGGTGTTACCTATATATTGTACCAAATGATGCCTAAGTGCTTACCTGTTGGTAACAGTAAATGTTTCCTTTCTTTGGCCCTCAATAACATGGTCCAAGGGGCAATATTTTTCCCCTGTTTCTTGATCATGAACTATAGCATGACGATGACTAAATGTTCCTCTTTCAACATCTTGACCACTCAGACGGATGTGGTTACCTTCTGCTATCAATGTGGCAAAAGCAAGCGCTTCTGCAAATCCCCAGTCTATATTTTCTCTTGTTTCAATCAGTTGGGCACGCTGTTCATAAAACTTCTTCACTGCTCTGTGAGGTGTAAAACTATTTGGAAGTGTAGTAATTGACTTGCCTAGCTTCTTCAAAATCTCTGGTTTTGCACTGCATGATAGCATACAAGTCTTAGTTCTGTTGTAGAGAAAAATCAGTTTCTAGATAATTAAAGAAGTAAAAAATTTAGGACCTCACATACCCTGTACCTCTAATAGGTGAAAGCTGTTCAGGTGACTTAATTCCAGTCCAATGACCTGAAAGCCAGTCCCTTCGATCTGGAACATGATCTTTGCTGGCCAAGAATTCTTCATTGAGGGTTGTATTAATCTTATTGTGTATGTTACCAATCTCTTCTTTTGTCAGTACTCCCAAGTCCAGAAGTTTATTCTCATAGATCTCAAGAGCAGTTGGCTGATTCTTAATGACCTGTTCACGAACAAAACTGTGAGCTTAGATCAAACAAGAAAGGAGAGATTTAGCGTAAGAGTTTAAGGTTTAGGAAGAATATAGATGAGGAACCGAGAGAATGAGTGAGAGAAGTGTTATCTGATATATGTTTCAACAGTACATAAGGCATATTATACATACAGCATAAAGACTCAAACCACAAAATATCTAACATGACATCAGAAAGAGAAAGCATATTTAGAGCCAAAACTTAAAGTTTAAACACAACCTTTTGGCTCCTAAAGGTAACTAGAAATTAGCAAACAGTAGCATTTTCTTGACAACTAGTCACATCAGCATTAACACTCCTCCTTTACTGGTTGTCTGCATAATCCAAATTTGTTCTTCAAATCTTCAAATCTAGTCTTGGACAAGGCTTGAGTCAGTATATCAGCAGCTTGGTCTTCAGTAGGGCAGTGCAGTAGACTAACTTCCTTCTCTGCTTCAGCTTCTCTAACAAAGTGATACTTGATCTTGATATGCTTGGTTCTTCCATGATGTACCGGATTTTTGGCCATTGCTATAGCTAAACAATTATCAACCAAAATGACAGTAGCTTCCTTCTGCATCTGTCCTAAATCCTGGAGAATTTTCCTATGCCATATAGCTTGATTGATTGCTGCTGCTGCAGAAATATATTCTGCTTCAGCAGTAGATTGTGCCACCACATCCTGTTTTTTTGAATTCCAGCATATCGCCCCTGATCCAAGACTAAACATATACCCAGAGGTACTTTTCATATCATCAATGGATCCTCCCCAGTCACTATCTGCATAGCCAAGTAATTGCACTTTTTTCCAGCTTCATACATAATTCCATGATCACATGCCTTAAAGTCCTTTTAGCAACCTTGAAATGCAATTCACTTGGTGAATGCATAAATCTGGATAACAGACTAGCAGCAAACATGAGATATGGTCTAGAAGAGGTGATATAGAGCAGGCATCCAATCAAACTTCTATAAGTTTGAGGATCTATTTTCTCTGCAGCATCTTCCTTCATCAATTTTACATTCTGCATCAAAGGAGTCTCGGCTGGTTTGGAGTTCTCCATGCAAAACCTCTTCAAGAGTTCATTGGCATAGCTTCTCTGATTTATAAAAATTCCTTTTCTGGATTGATGTACTTCCAATCCAAGAAAATGACTCATCTGCCCCAAATTTGTCATCTCAAACTCCTTTTGCATTTCCTGTTTACATTTTTTTATTAGATTATCATCACTACCAGTCAACAACAAATCATCCACATACAAGGAAACTATCAAAATCTTCCCTTCAGTCTGCTGCACATACAAAGTTGCCTCACAAGGGCTTCTTTTAAATTCCAACTTCTTAAATGGTCATTTATCCTACTATACCAAGCCCTTGTGGCTTGCTTCAAACCATAAAGAGCCTTTTTAAGCAAAAACACTGTCTTCTTCATCTTTTCTCTCAAAACCAGAGGGTTGTTCAATAAATATCTCCTCCTGCAAATAACCATTCAGAATAGCAGACTTTACATCTAAATGAAATATTCTCCAACTATTTTGTGCAGCCAAGGCCAAGAGAAGCTTTATGTTGTCAAATTTGGCAACAGGGGCATAAGTATCAAAAAAATCCACACCTTGTTGTTGAGTATATCCTCTCACCACTAACCTTGCTTTAAATTTATTAATTGAGCCATCTGCATTAAACTTGGTTTTGTAGACCCACCCCACACCATTTACATTCTTGTTGGGCGGTCTCTTAACCAACTCCCATGTTTGAGTTTTTCAGTCATCTTTATCTCCACTTCCATAGCCTTTCTCCAATTATCATCTTTCACAGCCTCCTCAAAACATGATGGTTCCATAAGGCCCCAGATTACACCTCTCATACACATTGCTGAGAGATCTGGTGCCTCTTAGAAGTACATGATCCACTTCATCTCCCATTTCATCTTTTTCATTTGGCAATTGAACTAATTCTTTAGTAGGTTCACCATTCTTCAATTCATGAATTTCATTCTTCTCCCAATTCCATGAGGCATTTTCATTAAAAATGACATCCCTGCTCACATTTACTTTGCCAATATTTACATTATAGACTCTGTAGCCCTTGATTTTATTGCTAGAACCAACAAACACTCCTACTTCAGCCCTTGGATCAAGTTTATCTCTTTTAACAGCTGGTACAGAAGCATAGCAAATACTACCAAAAACTCTAAGATGATGAACTGAAGGCACGTCTCTAGTCCACACTTCATGGGCAGTTTTCATTTTTAAGGCTTTTGTAGGAAGCTTGTTTTGCAAATATACCGCAGTATTAATTGCTTCAGCGCAGAACAACTTTGGGAGCTTCCTTTCTAGTAACAAGCACCTGGCCATGTTCATTACTGTTCTGTTTTTCCTCTCACACACACTATTCTGCTATCGGGTGTATGTGACAGTAAATTGATGATGCATACATTCTTTTTCACAAAACAAATTAAACTTATCATAGGAGTACTCAGATCCATTGTCAAATCTAAGTGTTTTCATCCTACAATCACATTGATTCTCAATCCAGGCCTTAAGTTTCTGGAATATAGGCATAACCTCTGACTTCTGCTTCATAAAGTACACCAAACACATCCTGTTGTAATCATCAATGAACAAGATGAAAAACTTGCTTCCATTGAGTGATTCAGTTATCATGGGTCCACACACATCTAATTTTTTAGAAGCCCTCCAAGCAAGCTCCTTTGGAAATGGCAGCCTGGTTTGCTTCCCCACTTGACAAGTTTCACATATTGTAGGTTCTATTCTAACAGAGGGCATACTTATCACAGAATTAGTTTTGCTTAGGTTCTTCAAGGCCACATAACTAAAGTGACCTAATCATTGGTGCCATAACACAGAATCATCTACTGAGTTAGTCAAAGCATAACTTTCAGATTGGTTCCAATCAACAGAAAAACTCTTGTTTTTCATTCTGACATATATCAATTCATCATCATTGGAATCCAATATAATGCAGGACTTATTTTTGAATTGCAATGTAAAGTTCTTCTCAAGCATTTGACTGACACTAAGCAAATTATGACTGATGTCTAGAACAAAAAGGACATTGGAGATCAGTTTTGTATCCTTTGGAGTGTCTACTGCTACAACTCCTCTTCATTTAACCCTAACATACTCTCCATTGCCCAATCGAAACTTTGAACTATATGTCTTGTCCAGCTGCTTGAACTTCAATTCATCATATGTCATGTGGTGGACTATCAATCAGCCATACATCCTTAGAATTTTCTGTTGCACAACAAGTAGCAACAAAGAGATCTTCCTCCTACTCCACTTGCTCTTCATCAGCTTGTGCCTGCTAGTTTTGTTGGCCTTTTTTCACTTTACAGACCTTCTCAATATGCCTAAATTGCTTACAATGCCTACACTAGATATCAGGCTTAAACCAGCAATTTTTTGGTAAGTGATTAGTCTTCTTGCAATTTGGACAAGGTGAGAATTTTCCATTGCCCTTTTTCTCTCCATTCTTGCTTCCTTCTTCCTTTTGATTTTTCTTCTTCTTCTCTGTACCTTGCTTCTTACTCCCAGTATTAGGAGTCTTTCCTTTGTTCTTAGCCATAAAGGCACATTCTTGACTCTCTTCCATCCTCAAGGACCTCCTATGCTTAGTTGCTTGAAGAGCATTTACCAATTCAGAGAGTGTGACCTGTGAAAAATCCTTAGAATCCTCCAAAGAAGAAATTTTGGCCTCAAATCTTTCTGGGAGGCTTACCAGCACCTTCTCTACTACTATCCTATCAGTTAACTCTTCCCCTAACAGCCTGATTTGATTCAACACTTTCATCAGTCTATCAACAAACTCCTTAACAGCTTCTGCTTCATTCTCAAAGCTTCAAACTCCCTTCTTAGGTTGAGAACTTGCATTCTCCTTGTCCTCACACAGCCTTGGAACTCATCCTTAAGCTTATCCCAGTCTTCCTTAGCAGACCCACAAGCCATAATTCAAATGAAGACCTCCTTATTCACTGCCAAGTGTAGAATGGTAAGAGCTCTGCCAAGTTTTGCAACATCCCCTCATGTTTCTTCATTTAAGAAGCGTGGGGTTATTAGGCAAGGGTGCGGGTACATAACCAGCCTCCACCACTTCCCAGAGTGCACAAGCACTCAAATAAGCTTTCATGTTTACACTCTACACGACATAATTTTTGCCATTGAAGACAGGGTGAAGGGAGGCTAGATGAAGCCATAACAGGTTGAGAATGTCAAATGAACAGTAAACTTCACAGGTTCAAGGAAGAGAAGGCTCTGATACCACTTGTGAGCTTAGATCAAACAAGAAATGAGAGACTTAGAGTAAGAGTTTAAGGTTTAGGAAGAATATAGATGAGGAACCAAGAGAATGGGTGAGAGAAGTGTTATCTGATATATGCTTCAACAATACATAGGCATATTATACATACAGCATAAAGACTCAAACCACAAAATATCTAACATGACATCAGAAAGAGAAAGCATATTTAGAGCCAAAACTTAAAGTTTAAACACATCATTTTGGCTCCTAAAGGTAACTAGCAATTAACTAAACAGTATCATTTCCTTGACAACTAGTCACATCAGCATTAACAAAAACTACTAGAACTCAGTAAACTTTTGAACAGTGAAGAAAAAAAATTCCAAGAACAAAGGGAATAATAATCAACCTTATACAACATGGGTTGTGTGAAAAATGGCTCATCAATTTCATTGTGACCAAATCTGCGATAGCAAACCACATCAACCACGGCGTCTAAATGGAAAGTCTGGCGCCATTCGGCTGCCAGCTGACATGCATGAGAAACAGCTTCCATATCATCTCCATTTACATGGAAAATAGGGGCATTGAAGGCTTTGGCAATATCTGTGCAGTATTCAGAAGACCTTCCTGAAACTGGATCAGTTGTGAAGGCAACTTGGTTGTTGAGCACAAGGTGTACAGTTCCACCAGTAGAATAATTTGGAAGACCACTGAGATGAAGATTTTCGTAGGCCACACCTTGTCCAGGTAAGCTACCATCTCCATGTATCAAAATACTCATATTCTTGGTCCTGTCCACATCATTGGAGTAAAACTGCTTTGCTTTAGTTTTCCCTGCAACCACTGGGTCCACCGCTTCCAAGTGACTAGGATTTGGTACTAGGGATATATGCACCTTCTTCCCATTTCTGGCTAAATGATCATATGAGGCACCCAGATGGTGCTTGACATCACCAGTTCCTGCATACCCTGCTTCTGCAGAATTTAGAGTGCCATTGAACTCACAGAAAATTCTGCGCAGTGGCATTTTAACCACTGTGCCCAGGGCATTCACTCTTCCTCTGTGTGTGGTGCCCAAAACTACATTCTCAACTCCAAGATCTGCAGCTCTATCAATCACCTCCTGCAAACCTGGAATCAGAGTTTCTGCACCTTCAAGACCAAACCTCTTTGCTGAAGTCCACTTTGTGCCTAAGAAGATCTCATACAGCAAACTCCAAGCAAGCCTATCAAGAATCAGCACTCGGTGTTCGCGATTCAGTTGCGTAGGAGCTGGTGTTTCAATCCTGTCTCTGAGCCAGCTACATTTCTCGTGATCTGTGATGTGCATATATTCGTACCCAATACTCCCACAGTAAACCTGCTCAAGCCTTGTGAGTATGGACCTAAGGGTCTGAATTGGACGATTCTCCGATAAAAACCCAGACATCTTCCACACCCCCAAAAAGAATTCCCTGTCAAGATCAGCTTCAGTGAACCCATAGAATGCAGGGTCTAGCTCTTTGGATATATGTCTCTGTGCCAAACCCAGAGGGTCTAATTTTGCTTTCATGTGACCATTAACCTGGTAAGCTCTCACCAACAACATTAAACTCATACTCTCCTGAATTGTTTGGCTTGAAATTCCAAGGGAAATTGCACCTTGACCAAGATAGTTCCTAAAGAAAATGTCCCATGACTCATCAACACTATTTGGGTCAGCTTCCCAAGCTCTTTGAAGCTCCTCCAAGTATGCACTGCTTGTGCCATCTAAGAAGCTATCAGTTAGCCTTGACAGAGGCACAGGGTGTGGCAGAGGGGCTGCCTTTGCTTGTGCCTTTGGGGTGAACTGTGTGGTATGCAAGTTCCGACTTTGTAAGGACAGAACTCGGGCTCTAAGTGCATTATGCAATGAACCACCCTCAAGTAATTTCCTTCTGGTAGCAAGTTTTGCTATGCTAGAAGCAGCTCTAAACCATGCCATAGCTTTAACAAAAATACACCAGAAATTAGCTTCAGAAGTGCTAAAAAATGAAAACGAAAGAAGCAATTAAAAGCTCCTTATAATCAGAAATCTTACTTTATAAAGCTCTCAAAAAGAACAAATATATCATAAACGGAGGGAAAAAAAAAGTGGGAGCTAACAACTAATAGATAGCTAGTTATTTTAAAGAATCAACAATTGGGTATTATTATTTGTACGAAATCAACTAAAGCCATATCCAGATGTGATCAGGATAGTCTCTTACCTTTGTAATTGAAGCAACGAAACCTGCCTGAGTACTCTTAATAAAAAGTAAGTTATCTTATTGGAATTTGGAAGTCCCTAAAGGAACCTTTTTAAAAAGATTTAGAAGAGGAGGAGCTAATAGTTGACACGCATTTAGTAATTTTGCAAGACGTCCAAATTTAATGTCAAAAAAAAAATTGGACCAAAATTCGTCCCTTGGTAACAATATAGAACAGTTAGTGATTTTTTTTAGAGTCATGGATATGATTTGAAAAAAAAAAAGGACCAAATTGATCACCTCAAACTTGAAATATAGTAAGACATCTAAATATGGTGAGACCATGGTGAATAAAAAATATTTTATTAAGTCAGTTGTCTAAAAAGAGGTGATTTCTCTATTAGTGAAAATTATAAGTAAGTAACCTCAAAGATAGATCCACAAGTCAACAGCTTCAAAGGTGGCAATATCAGTATTAGTGACAATATGGAAATCGGTAGCCTAAACCGCAATAAAAACACTAGCTATCTCAAAAGTGGCGATGTCATTACAAGCCACGATTTAGAAGATCGTAGTCTTAAAAGGTGATGTCATTATTAAGGCAACCTAATCTTAAAAATACTCAATTCTTTTTTAAAATATTTGATAATTTAAAGTAATAACATAATAATTAAGAAAATTATTAAATAACTTTAATTATAATAAAATATACTTTATTAGACTAAATTATTTTTATTAAGATTAATTTAAATTCTTATTATTATATTAAAGATAATAATAAATAAAAATAAAAAAATAATTAATTAATAATTAATATTTTATTAATAATATAAAATGACAAATAATTTAAAACAAACTTAAAACTCTTAAAACAAGAATAACATTCTATAAGTAAGTAGTCTCGAAAACAAGGATTCACAAGTTGGTGGTAAAATGACAATCCACGAGTTGGTATTCTCAAAGATGGAGGTGTACAAGTTGATAGTTTCGAAGACAACGATTCGCGAAGCCAGCAATCTCAAAGAAATAATTTTGCGAATTAATAATCTTTAAGACGATAATCCAAATGTTGGTATTCACAAAGATGGAAGTCAGCGAGTTAATAGTCTCTATACAACGGTCCGCAAAACCAATAATCTTGAAGAAGCATTTCGTGAATCAGTATTCTTGAGGACAATGTTCCATGATCAAAAAATCTCAAAGATAACAGGTAGCAAGCTGATAGCTTTGAAGATGGCAATTTGCAAGTTGGTAGTCTCAAAGGCATAAATGTCATTATTAATAGAATTGTCAAAATGAGTTGAACCTATCGAATTGGCCCATCCAACTTGTTTAAATGGGAGGGGTGAGTTAAGGATATTTCAACCCATCATTTTAGCAGATTGGCCTGCCCTACTGGCTGGTTACAATCAGGTTGGCCTGCTCTCTCTTTTGTTTTTACCTTTTAAACACTCACCTCACCTACACACTCATGGCCTGGACGGTTGGAAGGAAGGTGTCAAAGTGTGGAATGTTCCAGGGTGTCCTTGTGGAGGTGGATAATTGGATGGAATTTACATGGAAAGTCACAAAATGTTTAAGCAAACGTGGTAAGATTCAAACCACCTCCCCTTACATGTGGTTGATTGCAACACTTTACCACCCGTCTACATCCTTTAGTTAGTCTACATCCTTTAGTTAGTAGAGCTGTTAAACGGGATGGGCCAGCCCCTGTCACAACCCGTCCCTTAGACGGGGCCGGCTAGCCAGCCAATTTGGTGGGCTAAAAAATTTCAGCCTGCCCCGCTCTTGGTGGGTTGAAGGGCGAGGCAAGTTAGCTGGCCAACCCGCCAACCTGCCAAAAAACTCAATTTTTTTCAGGGAAAAATTATTATTTTGGTGGGTTGGCGGGCCAACCTGCCCCGCCCATCGATGTCAGCGGGAGGCAAGGCAGGCTAACCCGTTATTTTGACGGGTTGCATATTGTTAAACCCAACCAGTTATTTTAAACGGGCTGAACGAGCCAACCTAACAGATCCAACTCGTTTTGATGGTTCTAATAGTTAATAATATATGATAAAATTTTATATAATTTATTTTAAACAGATTAGCCCACTAACCCATCAAAAAGTGGGGCGGCTTAGGAGTGCTTGAGCTCGTCATATTGGCAAGCCAAGTGAGTCAAATCCTATTTGACAGTCTAATTATTTGCAATTCCAAACCAACCAGTTGTCTTGACCTCAAAAGCTTCACTGCCGGCGACACCAAGCCAACCAATAGTCTTAGGTCTTACAAGGCAACGACGCGACTACAATGGGCAATTGGCTAGCCGGTAGTTTTAAAGGCGGTGACATTACTACTGGAGGCTGTTTGCCAGCTAGTAGTCTCATTGATCGTGAGGTGATCACACTATTGAGGGGAATCAACCTTCCGACAGTCTCAAAGGCAATGACGTTACTACTGGGGGCTATTAACTGGCCAATAGTCTTAATATTTGCGAGGCAATCCCACAACCGGGGGAATCAGCCAACTAGTAGTCTCAAAGGCGGCGATGCTACTATTGTGGGCTACTCGCAAGCCAGTAATCTCAATGATCACCAGGCAATCCCATTGCCGGGGACAATCAACCAGCAGACAGTCTAAAAGTCGTCGATACTGCTACTTGGGCTCTTTGCCAAGCTAGTAGTTTCAATGACAACTAGGCGATCCCACTACTGGGGGACAATCAACGAGCTGGTAATCTCAAAATTGGTGACGTTACTACTGGGGCCTATTCGCCAACTAATATGAGGGGCAATTAGCTAGCTGATAGTCTCAAAAAGTCATTGACATTACTACTAGGGGATTTACCAACTTCAAATTTTGTGTCCAAGAGGAAAAAAAAAAAAACAAGCAGGAAAATAAACAAATTAAATGAGGTGAAATTAGATGTAATTTACCAACTTAAAATTTTGCGTCCAGAGGAAAAATCTTGATGGAAAGATGCAATAATCCAAGCCTGCAATTAAGAAGAAAAAAAAGTAGTTATCAAGTTGAAAAATGGGGGAGAATTTTGATGGCCGACACTATCTGAGAAAGTTTAAATCTGAAGACACTTCCTACACCGAATTGAATCAGCACCTCAGGCAGTTCCTGCTTCTGTGCAATTCCGCTATTTCAGCAGATTCAATCAAATCCCATGTGGTCAAAACTGACTTCTGTTCAGAAGTTTGGGATGAATGACAAGATGGAAAATTTATAAATTCTACAACAAAATTATTATTTATGAAATTCACAAGCTGCTTTCTACAATGAATTTTGGGGAGCGTCGATTGAGAAATTTATCTGTTTTGATGGTGGGCCAGTTAAACAGAATAGCAGAAAAAAAAAATCAAGTCTCCCGAGTGGTATTTGTCTTGAGAAAATTGATAATGGATCCTACCTTTGTCTGGTAGCTCATCCTGACGGGCAAATCTTGTCTTCTTATCTAACCAACCAGGCAAGATATAAATGGTTGATAACTGTTCCTGAGATATTGGCGATTGATAAATCAAGTTCCTTTTTTGATTTAAGAGATAAAGTATTTTTTGACGCTAAATTAGGACTGTGGGAGGCTCTTGCAAACTAAATCCTGCAAATAGCTTTATAAGGGAAGATGGTATGATGGCTATTTCATCAAATCTTCAAGGGTGGCTGGCTTAAGCTTTCAAAATATTGAGAAAGCATAAAGGAATACTGCAAGTTACCATTCAAGAAATAAAAGAAAGAAAGAAGAAGAAAAAGATAGAAAGCTTACAAATTCAAAACGTGGCTCCGAAGCATATGAAGTCAACCACTGTATTCAATGAACAAGAGTGATTCAAAACAAAAGGAAAGAAATTAACAGAGAAGAGAGTAAGAAGCAAACAAGCTACCTTGTGACTTGAGTTTCAAAACTCAGATGCATATAACTTCACTTTTTATAGAGCGTCACACCTAATTCTCAAAAAGTTTTAGGGCACTAAAGGTTCAAAATCTGGAAAAATTCTCAAGCTTTGAAAATGAAAACGAAAGAAGCAATTAAAAACTCATTATTATCAGGAATCTTTCTTTACAATGTGCTAAAAAAAAATTTCTTAGAGTAATAAAAAGTGAGAGCTAACAACTAATAGATAACTGGTTATTTTGAAGAATCAACAATTGGGTATTATTATTTTTATAAAATCAACTAAGAGTCCGTTTTGTGTTGGACTGTTTTTGCCCTAACTTGTTTTTTTTTTTTAAATTACTTTTGAGTTTAAGGTGTATTTGTATGAGCTTTAAAAAAATTAAAAAAAAAAAAACACTTGCTGAATAAGAGAGAGAGAATCTTTTCTGAAAAAATTATCCCTAATCAAATTTTAAAATTCTCATTCACACAGAATTTATGATTACACTTCTCCTTTCTTTGATTTGCTCCCTATTCTCCCAGCAAACCCTAGCACCACTGTTGAAGCTATAGGTGTCATTGTTGTCTCTCGTTGTCGTCGACTAAAACTGACAAAATGAGTCTGGCCCGATGGGCTAGCTTGATGTAAACCAAAAAAAAATAAGGCTGGCCATAAAAAAACTAGCCAAAAATAATTCAGGGATTTTTGGCTCGATTCGATCTAGCCAATAGCTCGAACCGGGCTAACCAAAAAAATGTTAAATCTAAAATTTGTGTCATTAGTTACAAAGATGTGGTTGTAACTTAGTGATTAGAATATTTTATTTTGACCATGTCCATGGGTTCAAATCCTAGCATTCACACTATATAAATTTTTTTTACTTTTTCTAGTTATTCCTCTTAAATTTACTTTCTTTTTTAGATTTTGCTTCTCAAACGTAATAATACTTTGAATGTCTTTTCGATAATTTTATTATAGAACCATATTTAATAAAATTTATTATTTTAGTATTTATTATAAAATGGAAAGGGGTATCCACAAATTCACATTTCATCATTTGCTATGTTATATATAAGATGGCAATTGAATTATTTTTAAGGCAAAAATGCTTTTAGTTTCGTATCATTTTGATAAAAAATGTGCACTGTATCTATTTATGAAAAATTCAATACATAAATGAAAGAAAATAACAAAAGAAATCAATTTTCATTTATAAATTTGGGTTATTCACTAAATACAAGTAATCAAATTCAGTCACCATAGTAAAAATTTTCCTAATTAGGAAACTAACGTTTCCAAGTTTAAATTTTTTTTTCTAAACAAAAAGATTAAATTTTTATTTGTTTACTTCTCCCAAGTCAAATATATTTCCTCCTAAGAGCATCTCCAATTAAGCTATTGTAGTAGGAAGCAAGGCTAGTAAACTCATATTGGAGTTCACTGCTTTCATGGTATCAAATCTTGGCTACTTTGCCTGGAACTTCAACCTAGCATATAGCTTCAATAATTAGTGACATTTCTTTATTCTAACATGAAAATAATATATATTTTTTTCACACAAGACTATAATGATTATTAATGAGTTAAACTTATGTTTTTATAGAAAAAACATGATTTCTCCTCATCTAAATTTGATAAGTCAAAAAGTATTGGGCTGACCCAAAGCCCAATGGGCTAGCATAGGGCTGGGCTGGGCTGGCAAGTTCCCAGCCCAATACAAAACCGGGACGATCCAGCCCAACCTGAATATGGTGCCCAGCTCAATGGGCCGGGCCAGCTCGTTTTCTAGGCCTATCATCGACGCTCGCCCTGTTAATCACTGTTGAACATCCTTGTTTCTCAACGTAAGCATGTAAGCTTCTTGTTCCGTTGTTTTAGGGTCTTCTTGTTTGTGTTGTTTTCGATACTTGACATTCTTAGAGTTGGCTAAATTTAATTATTTTAAATTTAAAAAAATTCAAATTTTTAATAAAAATTAACTAAATAATATATATTAGAAATTTAAATAAATTTAAACAAAAAAATTAATGTAAACATTTGATTTTGTCCGGATATCTCTTTAAAACTTTGAAATTAATAATTTCTCTCAAAAGAAAATAATAACAAAATTAAATAGCAAAATTCAAAAAATAATTAAATAATAAAAATGAAAAAAAAAGAAATAAAAGATAGGAACAATGAAAAAATTACAAAAAGAAAACAAAAGCATATATGGAAACCAAAAAAAAATATTATATAAAATAAATAATAATAAAAATATTTAAT
Source organism: Ceratonia siliqua (assembly GCA_034509205.1). NCBI lineage: Eukaryota > Viridiplantae > Streptophyta > Magnoliopsida > Fabales > Fabaceae > Ceratonia > Ceratonia siliqua. Next base: position 56,686 of record JASKGM010014738.1, read on the forward strand.
TAAAACAAACAAAAAAATAAAAAAAAGCAAAAAAACAAAAAGTCCAAAATCCTTTTTTTTTTTTGCAGCCAAATCAACCCTCAACGAACAAAAAATTCAGGTCCAGCCCATACCTCAAGCCCAACCCAACACACTCCTGCCCCAATCCAGCAGCAACCTAACCCACTTCCTTTTAACCTACCCACTTTCTATCTTCTTCAACTTCCCATTCTCCCAGCCATAGCCGCAACACCCTTCCCCCCTTTATCCCATTGTCTTTCCTTTCTTGTTTTGACTGATAAGCCGCCACCTATCTCTCCTATCTTCTCTTCAATCTTCAGCCAATTTCGCCCTCTACCATCAAAGGGGAAACCCTATATTTTCTTTCCATTTTCTTCCCCTTCTCTAACGTCGATGAGTGAGGATTTGAGAATCATTTTTTTGCTATAAAAGACGCCAAGGAGGACTGTCAAAGGGACCAAAAAATCGAGAGTTGAGGGGGACGAAAGAGAAAAAGCAGAAGAGAAAACTGAGAGCAGAGTCAAAGAGAACGAACCGAGAGGGGAAGAAAAACCAGTTCAAAAATATTCAGGGATATTGGTTACCAAAATTGAGGAACTTCGCAATTTTTGGAGTTGAAGGCCGAGAACTAGTAGACTGAAGGATTGCGCGCCGCTTTGAGGGTTGGTAATTAGTTTGTTGATTTCATTATGAATTTTTCGTATAAAACCATGGCTATAGAGGATTTCGAAAGTGCTATATGAACTCATCTATTTGGTTTTTTTTCCTATGTTATTACTCAGTAACCTATTGATTCTGGATCATTCCTTATACATGAACTGATACCCAATAGTTAATATATGTTTTGCTTTGCTTTGAGCACGAAACCTTGCTGAACCCTTTCCCCTAGTCAATGATTTGTTTCTGTGTTAGCAAACGTGTTTTGGTTTGAGTTATCTATAGGATTTCCAGTTGGATTATGCATGGTCTCTCTTAATAGTCCTGCTAACTGCCCACTGTCATGGATTGCTGATTCTGAACCACTCACCTGCTTACATAATTATCAATGAGGGGCTTTATTCTATGCTTAAATAAAGATAATACTCATTAGGTAATATTAACCTGAGGATAACGTTTACATGGTCAAGAAAAAAAGACAAAGGGAAAATCAGTTTCTTTTGGCTCCATTATGCGTTGGTTTAAAATTCAGTATGTTGCATTTGATCATGAGAGCATGGGTTCAAACTTTGACCTTTGAAATATTACTATTAATAGTATCCTATACAACTTGATGTATGGTCTGTTGGCATTTTACATGTTTGAAGGGTTTAGATCAGCTATTTGTTAGAGGTCCGTGGTTTTTTTTTTTTTTTTTTTTGCGTATGCAGAATGAGCCATCCCTAATATTTTTTAGAATATTAAAATTCTTTATTTAAAAATATACTATTTGAAGGGAATGGGTTCCAAAGGCCCATTAGAATAAAATTGGATTTGGGCCAGAGGACATTTGGAAATGGGTTTCAAAGGCCCACTTGAATTAATCTAAAAAGGGGAAGGTTTCAAAGGGGTTCATCAAACTTAAATGAGATTTCAAAAAATTTAAGTGGAAGTTCGATGATTTAATTTTTTGACTCAATAGTTTTTAAATTTTGATTTTTTTGACCTAATTCTTTTTAAAATTTTGAATTTTGACCCAATACTTTTCAAATTTTGAATTTTGACCCTAACACTTCTCAAAATTCAAGTTTCGACCCAATACCTTTTGAAATTTGAATTTTGGCCCCAATACTTTCAACAATGCTATTACAATGCTATTTTAATCCCACTATTGGCATAAATTGTGTTTTAACCCCAATATTGTTGAGAATTCTATTTATTCCCCAATACTTCTAGTAGTTTCATTTCTTACCTCAATACTCTTTTTAGTTTTGTCACAAAAATTGGGAAAATTAAAATTTGATCAAGAATAATAAAATCACCATTTTCACTTCATTTGTGAATGTTTAAAAGACTTTTAGTAGAAATTTAAACTTCTCCAAAGCTCTTATCTCCGTGGATATCCAATGAAGTTATATACTTCTCGATATCCTATTTTCTTGCGAGCGTTCAATGGAATTTTATTTCCCAAAGTCTCAACTTTCTTGGGCATTTAGTGAAGTTATACTTCTCAATGTCCTAACTTCCTCGGACTTTCAGTGGAATTTTATTTTCCTAAAGTCTCAGCTTCCTCGGGCATTTAGTGGATGTATACTCTTCCCAATGTTCCAATCCTCATGCAGGCTTTATGTGGAATTTTGTATTCCCCTAATGTCCTAACAATATCTAGTATGAGATTATACACCTCACCTAATCAACTTATTCAAATATTTCGAATTACGTTGACCTTGATCCCTTTCGGGGTACGTAGGCACTTACTTGGTAATGCAGATCTAGTTATTTATTTCTTCATCTTTGTCCATTATTATTTTATTAATAAAAAGGGATAATTAAAATCCATAGATTTTTTAAGCACTAACAATTTAAGGTAACCATCCTTAGGGATGGACGTTTTGAGTTGCCTAACACCTTCCCTACACGTAATTAGACTCCCGAACCCTCCCTCTGGTTTTAAGGGCCAGTTTTCCTTTCCTTTTTTTTTTTTTTTTGAGGATCCCAATTATCCATCTAATTAATTTGTGGCGACTCCCATTTTGTTTGCATTTTTTCCTTATGCACTTAAAATCATAAAATGATGGATTTTTCACCGGCCATCACGTTGTGACCGTTTGGTGACTCTACTAGGACTGTTAGAGAGTCAAGCCTATTATAAATTGTTTGTGCTTGGTATAATTTTTAATATATTATTACCCCATCTATTTCTTTATTTTTAATTATTTACTGCAGCTTAAAAATATTTGCTTTGGATGTTGTACCTATGTTATTTTATTGCAACTTTAAATGTGCGTGTTTAATTGCTTTTCATATGGCATAAATTGTTGGAACCATAAGGTAGATAACCATAAATGCAATATCTGTTCACACCCTAGGGTGGATGACAAATAACTGCTTTCTTATGTTCGTTTTGGGGTTTCCTTTGGGTAAATATTAGGACTAAGGCTTGCATGCTTGTCACACACTGTACACCATTCACTTCCTTTGCACACACCTATTAGGCCATGTACCCGAGTTTGTGTGAACCCTAGGAGAGAAACAAAGGTGGTGTAGTGATGCCTAGTGGGATTCCTTCCCCTAGGTATTTATGAAAGCCTTTGCTCAGATTGCTAACTCACTTACTTGGTTGGTTCAGGTGGAGGCTCTGTCCGATCATACAACCAAACCAGGGAGTCAAGATCCTTACTATTCCAATGGGGGCAATCAGTTCTAGGAAACCATTCTTGTGAGAATCATAGACCTACCCAAAATCTTGCACTATTATGACCTTAGAAACAACTTTGTAGGAAGAATCAAACGAATAAGAGTAACCTAATTAGGACAATAAAAAGCGTGCTCTCTTATCCTTAAATTTGATCTTGCATTTGGCATCAGCATGCAAAAAATTAATTTTACATTGCCTCATATTTTTACCATTATAGGTTTGGCATCAAAAATTTTGAACGTAAAAGAGGCAGAGATTGGCATTAAAATGAGTCAGACTAAGAAAAGAATGGGCATATCAGCACAAATGGCAGTTTTAGGGAAAATAAGAATCGTTGAGATGACATTATCCTGGATGTTTCGAGAATCAATAGAGAATAAGCATGGGAAAATTTTGAATCTGATCAACATACCAGTTTAATCTTCAGCCCTTATTGCTTTGCAAAAATTATGAGACCCATCACTTAGAAGTTTTGCATTGCCTCGAGCTCATCTTACTCCAACTATAGAAGAGTATAGTACAATGATCAATCTGTCTATGTCACAATCCACCAAAGTTCTCTTTTACTTGAGTTGTAGTATATCAGATAAGTCCATAGCAAGCCTTTTGAACAAAGATACCGTCGAGGTTCAGTCAAAAATGGCTAAAAAGGGATAGGCAGAGGGATTGCCTTAAGCGTACCTTGAGAAGTACCTAGAAGAGCTGGTCAAAGAAAAACAGTGGGCCTTAGTGGTGGAAGTACTATCAATGATGATATATGGGATGGTATTATTCCCTTTAGAGGTTAGTTTTGTGGGAAGAGGCGCTATCAGCATTTATTATGCTGTGAAACATTATGGAATTAGTCCAATACCTGCTATTTTGGCAGAGTCCTTCCTCACTCTTAATTTTTCTAAAGAACACCAACGAGGGAAGCTCAAATGCTGCCTACCCATGTTTTACATTTGGTTGGTTTCTCATCTCCTAGGGAAACTGCCAAATTCAAGAATGCCAAATTTGCAACCATTTGATTTCTTCACCACATTAAGAATAAAGGACTGGAATGCGATTGAATGGGAACAGTTGCAATGCAACACCAAAAGTGAGGAAGTTCTGTGAAAATTACCATAGTGAAATGGAAAGGAAATAATATATAGTTGTGGTAGTTTTTCTTTTATGCCTTTAATGGGAGTCATGGGGTGCATTTCTTACTCCCCGATAGTGGCACTCAGACAACTGGCTTTCCTGCAGAAAGTGCCGACCAGGATGATAACAGAGGGGTTCTCTTTTTATTATGATCAAGAGGAAAACAATACCCTGATTATGAAAATTAGGCACGCCTGGGACGACAAGAGAATTATGGGCAAGCCAGAGTTGGAAAAAATGACTACAGGGCTACCAAAGAGTACTATGAATGGGTAGACCAAAAGCAAGAAAACCTTCCACCTGCACAACTGCTGCCAGTTACTTCCAAGCAACAACAAAAGCTCGAGGTTAAAGTGGAAACCTTGGAAGAAAGTATGGCAATGATTAAAGAGGAAAATTCAAGCTTAACCCAAGCGAATGAACTTTTAAGTCAGCTAGAAAAAAGAATCCGGGCAGGCAAGGGAAACCTCCAGCAGCATCAAGAATTTTGGATACAAGATTTGGAGCAAGCTAGGAGGAGTGCCCAATACATGGAGAGTAATGAGGTCCAGGCCAAGAAAAAGTTAAAGCAGGCTGATGATCTATTAGCACAGGAGCAATCTACTAATACCTATATGCAGAAAATTTTAGCGGGTGTAAGAGCATAGATAGCCCACCCAAATAATATGAACCAAATTGTTCTTAATATGATTGAGCTGGTATCGGCAGATCTCATGCCATACCTTAATCAAAAAGAACATTTGGAAGCAGAATGGAGGAATTATTATCATATGCTCTATGACATAGCCACCCGGTTCTTGGACACTTAGGAAGAAACATGAAGAGAAGTGCAAGACAAACTGCCAGCGTTTATTGAAAGGTTTCGTCGGGCAGAGGCAATAGTAGTACCAGGATCATCTCCTAACCTAGTAACTTTCCTAGGCTTATATAAAGAGCTTATTCATTGTTTGGATAAATATATTTGAATCATGAATATTGTACCCCTTGAGATCAATGAATGAAATCCAAATCTTTTGCTCACAACTGTGTACTTAAGCATATGAATTGCTCACCATGTTCTTTTATAAAATGCCATGCTCTCACGATTCCCCAGGCAATGCAGACAAAGACGCGACAAGGTGACACCTACGTGTGCTCACTAACTATGTTTACCTTTGTAAAGTATTGTACTTTTAAAAGAACATAGGTCTCGAATTTCTTTTAAAACAATATGCATGTGACATGGATCCCTGTGTATCATATACCATGTTTTCCGTTGTAGGGTATTGTACTCTCAATAAGAGCATGATCGAGGATGAATTTTTAATGCCAATATTTGCCATAAAATATAATTTGAACACAAACAAGGCCAAGCCTTAATGGTAATAAAATTTAAACTAGACATTGACAATGCACGTTGTTTTGGCTTTATAGGAAGATAACCATTATTTCATCATTGCACCTCTGAGAAAATGTCCAGCCAAGCGCTTCCAATTTGTCCGCCAAATTTGTACTAGGCCAGTTGCTATGTCTATCGAGATGTCTAACGCTGAAAATGTCCAAAGGCTAAAAGGATTGCATTGATCAGTTACAAGATCAAATGGCCAAATTCATGGAATTTATCACGGAAAATATGAGGAGAAAGGAAACTTTCCCATCACAACAAGAAACTTTCCATGTTGGTCAGGCGTAAGGGACGCCAGGAATAGCTAACAATATTCCATAGCCATCGCCAGTAGCCACATTCCCCCAGGCGAGGGCAATGCAGCTCCGCATGGCAATTTTAGGTTTGATCAAGTGCCCATTGCTCCCCCTGCAAAAGATGGAGAAACTGAGAGGGAGAGAAAAATTTTAAAGTAAGTTCACAGTCTTGAAGAGAAGTTGCGTGCTATGCAAGGAATTGGGGCATTCGGGGCTGTCAGCGCTAAGGAATTATGGATGACCCCCAACATCACCATTCCAAAAGATTTTAAGGTGCTCGAGTTCAAGAAATATGATGGGAATACCAATCCCCAGTATCATTTAAGGTCATACTGCACTGAAATGGCAATCGCCGGGGATAATGAAAAGCTACTATAGAATTTCTTTCACAAGAGCTTAATAGGTGCCACTTTACAGTGGTACAAGATACTAGATCACTCTAGGATTAATAGTTGGGAAGACCTAGTCGTCGCATTCCTCAAACAGTATCAGTTTAACCTTGATACGACCCCAACTAAGGAGCAACTGCAGGTTATGCAAAAGCGAGAAAGGGAGACATTCAAGGAGTATGCATAAAGATAGAGGAAGTTGGCGTCCGAGGTCCAACCCCCAATGGCAAATTCTGAAACCTATTCTTATTTTTTGGGGACTTTGGGGTCTCCATATGTGGGGCTTATGGTAGAGAGTGCTTTTAATGGTTTCTCATATCTCATTAAGGCAAGCAAAAGAATAGAAGTGTTAATCCAAAATGGAAAGATCCAAGTTGGAAATAATGAGCCCAACAGATTGAATCAGAAGAAGAACTTCACGCAAAAAAAGAAAGAGCCTGAGGTTGGTTACGTGCAGGACAATCGCCAGGATTACCAAAATGACTCCTGTCCCTATTACCAAAATAAGGGGCAATGGTACCAATCCAATTATAATCAACGGCAAACACTCGGGCAAGGATAAAATAATTTCCAGCAGAACAAGTGGACCCAGAACTTAAAGCCATTCCCGGACTTCCAAATGTCTAACACAGAATTGTATAAGAAGTTATTTGACAGCCGATTTATCAACCCAGTACCTACCGAGCCAATTCAACCCCCCTACCCGGTATGGTACAAAACAAATGAATAGTGCATATACCACTACGGTGTGACAGGACACTCGATAGAAAATTGTCAGACATTCCAAAGACAGGTCATAAAGCTAATTAAGATCGGGGCTTTGAAGATGAACTACATAAATCCCAATATCAACACCAACCCACTTCCTAACCATCAAGAAAATAATCAAGTTAGTGTCATTTTAGAAGGACAGGGTTTAGTAAGAAACGTGTCAAAGATAAAAATGGCCAAGTTTAGAATTTTTGGAAAGCTAAGTTCAGTAGGATTTGATATGGAGAAACCTGGAGAGCTAAATTCAAATGAGGGGTATCTGGACCAAAATGCCCATTGTGTTTATCATCAATTAGTCTAGGGACATGACATAGAGCATTGCAAGGTGTTTCAACACGCTTTGCAAGGATGGGTCACCTTGGGAGTTATACAATTCTCCAGGAAGAAGCAAACACCAGAGATTGCCATAATCAACAAAGAACAATTCTTTCCTACACCTTTAACCCTCACAGCAAGGCAAGAACCACCAGTAAATACTATGCCAACCTTTGTTATGGTGATCAAATCGCTGGCCCCATTCCCTTATGAAAGTGACAAAGCGGTCCCTTGGATATACAGTCCAACAGTGACCATTCAGAATCTTACAGCACCCATAGAGAAGCCTTTAATGCAAGGTAGAGAATATAGGGATGACGCAAATCACCTGGCGGTGGGAAGTATAACTCAAAGTGGCAGGGTGTATGCCCTAGAAACTTCGAAAATAAAAAACAAAGGAAAAGATATAATGGTGGAAGTCGCACCAGAGACGATCCCTAATCAAGAGGATGAATTCCTCAAAATAATGAAACAAAGTGAATATGACATTGTAGAGCAGCTAGGAAAGACACAAGCCATAATTTCTTTCCTCTCGCTAATCCTCAAGTCAGAAATACATAGGAAGGCATTGCAGAAGGTATTGAACCAAGTCTATATCACTCCCACCATCACTCTAAAAAAGTTTGAGGAATTGGTGAATTACGTAAAAGTGTCCAACATGATCACATTTTCGAAAGAAGACTTAAGTGCATCAGGAAGCAGCCATAATAGGGCCCTCAACATCACTGCAAAATGCGAAGGATGTATAGTTTCAAATGTGTTAATAGATAATGGCTCTTCACTAAATGTGCTGCCATACTCTACATTGTTGCAATTGCCAGTCGACATTGAAAGCATGCAAATTAACGAACTCATAGTGCTGGCATTTGATGGCACCAGAAGAGAGGTCAAGGGACACATCACTCAGAATATGGAAATCTAGTACTTTCTAAACAGTATGCCAAGTTATGGATATCAAACCCTCGTATACACTGCTATTGGGAAGGCCCTGGATTCATGCAGTAGGAGCCGTGCCGTCTTCCTGGCACCAGAGGCTCAAGTTCATCGATAGAGGAAGGATCATAATAGTTCGGAGTGAGGAAGAGATGCTGATTTCTAAACCATCATCAGTCCCCTATATAGAAGCCATTGATCAGGATTTAGGGAATTCTTTCTAAGCTTTGGAAATTTCCAGGAAGGTAATTATAAGTGAGCAGCCCACAAAAACTAGGAATGTGGTGGAGGAAATTATGACAAAGAGTGGATATCAGCCAGGAATTGGCTTAGGCTGAAGTCTTCAAGGTATACCTGCACCCATTGAGGTTGTAGAGAACATCAGCCGCCAAGGTTTGGGATACAAATTCAAGCCTGAGAAAAAGAGCGGTAGGGGCATACCCCATATACGCAACACTTTCGCATCAGCGCACCATGTCATGTAGGCAAGCAGGGAGGTGAACATCCTAAGCAACGAAAAAGGTCGCAAAAGTCAAATCAAGCCAGATCACGAGGGCCAACCGCTTGACAATTAGGACACGAATCCGATCCTAGACATATGCACTTTAGATTAATATTTAGTTTCAAAAGAGAAAAGAGAAAACTTTTTCAGTTCACTTGACTGATGTCCAAGGTCACATGGACTTTTCTTAAGAATGTCAGACTTAAATTTATCCAAAGAAATAAAATATCTAGTTCATTTCGTCACACTTTTTATTCCATGTTTATTTCCTTCCTGTCAGCATTTTGATTTATTTTCATTATCATGATCCAGGGAATTTGTTTCCTCCCAAAATCCTCGCCTTTATGAAATACTCAATGTCCATTAATTGATTCTCTTATTGAAATTGATATGTATGATTGTGATGAAGAAGATAACAAAATAGTGGAAAGATTTGTTAAGATAATTGAATCGTTCGAAAAAGGAATGGGTCCCCACAACGAGGAAGTCATAATAATTAATCTAGGAACAGAAGAAGATAAGAAAGAGCTCAAGCTTGTAAGTAACCCAAAAAATGAACAAATGGTTGCATTTCTCAAGGAATTCATGGATGTCTTTGCATGGTCTTACCAAGACATGCCGGGTCTTAGCCCTCAAATAGCAACATATAAAATTCCCTTAAACCCTAACTACACTCCTACGAGGCAAAAGTTAAGGAGAATGGGATCAGAGCTGTCCTTAAAAATTAAGGAAGAAGTAATAAAACAGATAGAAGCCGGTTTTATTAAAGTAACTCAATACTCGGAGTAGGTGGCAAATATAGTACCTGTCCCCAAGAAGGATGGGAAAGTGAGGATGCGTATTGACTATAGGAAGTTGAATGAAGCAAGCCCTAAGGACGACTTTACTTTGCCTCACATTGATGTGCTAGTGGATAACACAGCTGTTAACCTTAGATATTCGTTCATGGATGGGTATTCAGGGTATAATCAGATTCGCATAGATGAGGCAGACAAAGAGAAAATAACTTTTGTCACTCAATGGGAAACATACTGCTATAAAGTAATGTCATTTAGCCTAAAAAATGCATGAGCTACTTATCAAAGGGCCATGGTGGCTTTATTCCATGATCTGATACACAAGGAAATAGAAGTGTACGTGGACGACATAGTAGCAAAATCCAAGGGTGAAGAAAGTCACGTGGCGGTACTAAGAAGGTTGTTTGAACGATTGAGAAAATACAAGCTTCGTTTAAACCCCAATAAATGCACATTTGGAGTTTCATTAGGGAAATTGTTAGGTTTCATCGTGAGCCAACAAGGAATTCAGATTAACCCTGATAAAATCAAGGCTATTCAAGATATGCCTTCATCGCGAACAGAGAAAGATATTAAGAGCTTCCTCGGAAGGTTCAATTATATATCCAGGTTCATTGCCAATTTGACCTGTACTTGTGAACCAATGTTCAAATTATTGAGAAAGCGCAACCCTAGAGAATGGAATGAGGAATGCCAAGAAGCTTTCAACAAGGTGAAATCATACCTACAGAATCCACTAGTTTTAATGCCACCCACTCCTGGTAGACCGTTACTGTTGTATCTCTTTATTCTCCTAACATCAATGGGGGCGATGCTTGCTCAACACAAAGAAAATAGCATAAAGGAAAAGGAAATTTACTACTTGAGTAAGAAGTTTAATGAGTGCGAAAGTCTGTATATTTCAATTGAAAGAACATGTTGTGCTCTTGTTTGAACTGCTAAGAGGCTTCATCAGTATATGGCCTACTATACCATTTTATTGGTTTCCAAAATTGACCTGTTGAAGTATGTATTTGAAAGACCTCACTTATCGGGAAGAGTCAGCAAATGGCAAGCCATACTGTCAGGGTATGATATCAAGTATATTACGGCCAAGGCGATAAAAGGAAGTGTCATCGCAGATCATTTGGCAGATAACCCAATAAATGAACACCATTTTTTTCTTCCCATTATATATATATATATATATATATACACACACACACATACACACATGTCTCCAATCCTCTTAATAAATACTGTGCAAAAGTATTGAAAATTCATTGAGTAATTTGGAGAACTAAACCACCAAGTGCCTAAAAAGAGCAGCTTCCAGATTAGTAGATTCTAAATTCCCAGACGAGGATATTCTAAATGCTGAAGAATCCGACGAAGAGGGAAATTGGAAAATGTACTTCGATGGAGCAGCAAATATACATGGAAATGACCTTGGTGCTGTTATCATTTCTCCAGAAGGAAAGCAGTTCCCAGTTGCCATAAAGCTAGATTTGATTGTACAACCAATATCACTGAATATGAAGCCTGCGTTAATGGGCTGCAAGAAGCTTTAGCCATGAACATAAAGAAGCTAGAGGTATTTTGTGATTCTGCTCTCATTATTCACCAAGTTATGGAAGAGTGGCAAACACATGATGCAAAATTAGTACCGTATCAAAAATATTAATTAGGATTGATCAAAGAGTTTGAAGAAATCTCCTTCACACATATGACCAGAGATAAGAATCAATTTTTTGATGCACTGGCAATGTTGGCCGCTATGATCAAGTTGGACCGAGGAAGTAAAGTCCTACCCATTAATGTCAGGACCAGCAACAACCTAGCTTATTGCCTCAATATCGAACAAAGCGAGGAACAACCGTGATACACAGACATCAAACATTATGTTCAGACTCAACAATACCCCAAGGGTGTAGATGAGAATGATAAGAAGACCATTAGACGATTGGCTGTCAATTTCCTTTTAAGCGGAGAATCCTATATAAAAGAGGATACGACAGAATGTTACTCCATTGTGTGGACGATAGAGAAGCGCAAACAATCATGGCAGAAATACATGAAGGTACCTGTGCGACTCATGCTAATGGACATATGATGACCCATCAGATTTTATGATGTGGTTACTATTGGACCATTATGGAGAAAGATTGCACCAATTACTTTCGAAAGTGCCACAAGTGTCAAGTTTATGCAAATCGGATTAATACTCCACCATTTCTGCTGCATAACTTGACGGCCCCATGGCCATTCTCTATGTGGGGTTTAGATGTGATCGGACCCATCAATCCTAAGGCATCCAATGGACATCGCTTCATTTTAATGGCTATCGATTATTTCATGAAATGGGTTGAGGTGGCATCATATGTCACGATCACTCAAAAAGTGTCTATGAAATTTATCAAGCTTAATATGATATGTCGGTATGGAGTGACAGAGAGAATAATCACCAACAATGCACTTAATCTGAATGGCTCTGAAGTCAAAAGGCTGTGTGAGCAATCCAAAATCAAGCACCATAATTCAGCGCCGTACATATCGCAAATGAACGGGGCGGTAGAAGCAGCCAATAAGAAGCTCAAGAAAATATTGGGGAAAATAGTGGTCAACTACAAGGATTGGCATGAAAAGTTGCCATATGCACTCTACGCATACCGTACTTGCATGAGATCATCAACTGGGGCAACACCATATTCATTGGTATACGGGATGGAAGCAATGACTCCTATTGAAGTAGAAATCCCATCTTTAAGGGTACTTATGGAAGCACAGCTTGAAGAAGCCAAGTGGGCTGAAACTCAATATGAGCAGTTGAATTAATCGAGGAAAAATACCATGTACAATTATACCAAAAGAAGATGGCTCGAGCTTTCAATAAAAAGTAAGGCCACAAGAGCTCCAAACTGAGATTTGGTACTTCAAAAAATACTCCCTAATCAGGAAAATGCTAAGGGAAAGTGGGCTCCCGCATATAAGGAACCGTATATCATCAAGCAAGCTTTTTCAGGTAGAGCCTTAATTCTCACTGACATAGACGGGCAGGAATTGGCCAGGCCAATTAATTCTGACGCAGTCAAACGATATTATGCCTGAAAGAATTATTGAGTAACAAAAAAAAATGCCACTAGGTTGAAAACCTAAGAAGGCAGCCTAGGCAAAAGTTAGGCACAAAAAAAAAAAACAAAACAAAATAACCCTTAAGTCAAAAACCCGAAAAGGCAGCTTATATGGTAAAGATGATGTTTGAATCAATGAGAACCCATGAGTCAAAACTAGGGCAATTAGGCATTCAACGAAACTGGGGCAATTTTGAAGAATGTTCATTGCCATCGGCACCACTTCCTTCAAGGAAATAAAAAAATACATATCGGTTTCAATTTGAGAATTGAGAGTTTATAGGCTTTGAGGAATCTAGTGGAGATGAAATCCCTTTGTCTTTGTTTTCTAGTTTATGTAAAGACTTTATAAATTCAATACTTACGATTATATTCTGTTTAAATACTCCCTTTTTGTTATTTGGACGTTCGGTCATCAATTACAGAAGAATTTGTATGCAGGACCCTTTTGATTGACAAGCTTAGTGCAAATAAAAGAAGTTATGTTCATTTAATTGACTTCTATCTTAATCACCTATTTCTTTGGATAATATTTGAATTTAAATACTTAAACTGCATATTACTCTAGCGTACTTTGATGTGATCGGTTGCGAATCACGGAAGCAACGGGGAGCCTCTGATTTGGTTTTGGTTTGACCCCAAAACCCTATCCAGATGGATAGATTATAAGTATGAAATGATAATCAAGAATAAATGCTTCGGATTAGCTCGACGAATTCCATAGGAGTGTAAGAGAGTGACAGAAAAGGAACATGCTTGGCAGGTCTTTCTTGGGATTACAGTGCATGTTTTGAAAATTTTATTTCAAGGAGGTGACTCCACCCCATACTATCTTTATTGCATTAGCATCACATTTGTTAGGCATCTTTGACTTAAGTGTGGCACAGGCAACTCACGTTTGCACTTTACCATTATTTTTAGATGATACTTAGTTTCTTTATTACCGGGTTTAGGACTAGAGGTTTCTTTCAATTTATTGTGTACATCGATCCTTTGGTACCAATTTAATTCGATTTATTGTGTACATCGATCCTTTTGTACCAATTTAATTCGATTTATTGTGTACATTGATCCTTCTGTACCAATTCATTTCAATTTACTATGTACATCGATCCTTCTGTAACAATTCCTTTCAATTTATTACGTACATCGATTCCTCTATGCTAATTCCTTTTGATTTATTGTGTACATTGATCCTTTGTACCAATTCCTTTCGACTTATTGCGTACATCGATCCTTCTGTACCAATTCCTTTCGACTTATTGCGTACATCGATCCTTCTGTACCAATTCCTTTCGATTTGTTGCGTACATCGATCCTTCTGTACCAATTCTTTTTGATTTATTGCGTACATCGATCCATTGATCCTTCTGTACCAATTCCTTTCGATTTGTTGCGTACATTGATCCTTCTGTACCATTGCCTTTTAATTTATTGCGTACATCGATCCTTCTGCACCAATTCCTTTCGATTTATTGCGTACATCGATCCTTCAGTACCAATTACTTTCAATTTATTACGTACATCGATCCTTCTGTACCAATTCCTTTTAATTTATTGCGTACATCGATCCTTCTATACCAATTCCTTTCAATTTATTGTGTATGTCGATTCATCCGTACCATTCCCTGTAATTTATTGCGTACGTCAATTCATTCGTGCCAATTTATGGATCGTCTAGTAAGATAGAGATGTTCCGTGCTAAATTCCCATTTTAGTGATTCACAATTCCTCAGAATCTCAAGCGAGGTCTTTCTAACCGGTTCAACATGCTCCCAAGCAAAATTTGTGTTTAGTCTTTACTTGTTCTTCACTAGAAAATCTGAACAGATCATTGATCATTCATCTTTCCCCCATTGAGGAACAAGTAAAAATGGGCAACTGTAAACACTTGATTTTGTCTGGATATCTCTTTAAAACTTTGAAATTAATAAATTGTTCTCAAAAGAAAATAATAACAAAATTAAATAGAAAAATTCAAAAAAATTAAATAATAAAAATGAAAAATAAAAGAAATAAAAGATAGGAACAATCAAAAAATTACAAAAAGAAAACAAAAGGATATATGGTAACAAATATCCTAGTTTCTTCTTGTTCAGCTTCTCTGTTGTAGCTTGACTTGCTCTATTTCTTCAGTGGCTTTCTGCCTCTTGATTGAATAAAGAAACCATCTCTCATTCCAATCAAAACTAAAACCCCATCAAGTTGTACAGTAAGTTATCTTTTGCCTTGTCTAGTTCGTGCTCTTTCCATATTCTTAGGTTGATTCAACATTTTTCTGGTTAGTCATTTTCAAAGTCTAAGTTCTTCTGCAAGTTGTAATTTTCTGGTCTAAATTCAACAGTCAGCCACTCTCATTTTCTTGTTCATTTCTTGGAAGAGGAACAGTACTATAAGTTGTAAAATCTACAATAAAGCTTCCCAAATAGGTATATCCTAATTCATTTTCTAGTCTCGTTATAGTGCCTTGTTGGGTGCTATGAGTTTTGACAAATGTTGAGTTCTAATTGGTATTTGTTTTATTTGAGTTTTAGACTTTGGTTTGGATTTTTGTAGAACTAGAGCACCCATGTAATAACAAAGGGTTGGGCGGAAATCATTTGGGTTTATATGGATTGTGAGAAAGACAAGAATATATATATATATATATATATATATATATATTATTGAAGGAGTGCATGTTGGAATACTTTCACCTTCTACTTGGTTAATATATCTATTAAAAAAAACTGCTATCTAATTCAAAGTCAGAAATGGATCTCATTATAAAATGTTGAGTCATGGGCAACTTGAATCATGAATATAGGTATTTGAAAATCTCAGTGTTGCTTGGTTTAAGGGTCACAATGAATGAAAACTGTTAAATAGAGAAATTCTTAGTAATATCATATATTTAAATATTGGTTTAGAATGAATTTAAGGTGTTTGTTAAAATAGCCCAAAGAAGTTGTTTAGCTTTAGTCTTTGATTCAAGTAAGTTTTGATTCTAATTCTTGGTTGTAATGTTAGAGTTGAAGAACACTTCAAGAAACCCTCCTAGAGTATTTTGAAATTTAATGTGGCTGAGAGTAGTTCACTTAAGCCTCCAAGGGTGAAAGGCAAGCAAAGTATAAAACCAATATGGCAAGTATTCTTAAGCCTCTTGCTTTAAAGTTGAAGGACAACCTTGCATAGTGGTATGGTATGATGTGCTAAATTTTACATGCAGCAAGGTGAGTGGAAACTCTCTATCTGTGGTTACAAGAATTTTCTATATATATA